>LSYV01000341.1:1996-19657 GCA_001584585.1 Gonium pectorale | reverse complement strand
GTGCACGACGTCGGCGAGATGGTGGGCGGGACGGAGCAGGGGTGGAGGTCTGGAGGGGCACGGCGTGGGGTGAAGGTAAGCTGGAACCCCCGGGACCAGGGGCGCGTCCCCTCATTTGCGTCCTTCTGTATTATACACCGCCTATCTTGCCCGAACGTGCATCTTCGCCAGGACAGGGCTTATGCTAATCATCCGCTGCGGGCGACAAGACCAGTGTTGCACCATGCCGTGGGCGCGTGTGGGCGTTCCCTGCGGCCTGGAACGGGGGGGCGGGGCGGGGCTCGCCAGCTTGCGAGTCGTGCGAGTGCTCGCGAGCTCAGACACCACCTAACCGTAGAGGTCGCCCCCGCTTTCTGGGCAGCCTAGCCATTTTCCCTCAACCACTCAACCGTACCATCCGTACTCCAACCCCTCCTCAGGTCCGCGCAAGCCTCAAGTGGCTCCGGCGCAACCGCGGGATACCCACGACGGTCAGGAGGCTGCCCGAACACCTTCAGTGCGGCCGTCTCCCGTGCTAATTATCAAGCACGGGAAGGACCACTAGTTTCTCTGTTTCTGTGTCACGGGCATCATCCGCATCAAGACCTGTGTACAACGGTGGTATCCCTTAGCTGGTGAGGTCCTCTGGTATGGCTTCTGCTGACGGGGATGCAAGTCTATATTTCACTGCGGTTGATGGGACGGACCGGACGGAGCACTTGAGACTTACATAGGAACCCCATTGCAATAGCTGTGTGCACTGCGCAGTATCATAAGTGTTCACATTGATGTGGGCTCAGGTAGAGAGGGGTTGAACCAACAGACCATGAGCAAGAGAGCCAGTAACATAAGAACAAGTGTGGCACTGAGGAATATTTATATACGGTCATTTGACTCGTCATGACCCAGCCAGGCTGTCGTAGCTCGTTTAAGCTTCTCTGTGACGTTTGCTCTTTCTTTCCTCGTATTAGAATACTTCCGTGCCTGTGCTAGAGTGCATACCTAGTCACGCCAACCGCCGGCGTTTGGCGGAATTTACGAGTCACACGTTTTCCCAGGAGTGCGCGCCTCTGAGCCTTTATAGTCATAAGGAAAATAGGGGCTTAGCTCATGTCAACCACTCCGGGGTAGGGTGCCCGGCAATAGTTCCTGAAGGTAGCCGGCACTGCGTCCACCATTTTGCTATTCTTACAGCTGCTACTTCTTCCAGTTGGTCCACTTGGCTCTTCTGAGCCACGCGGTGCTCCTGGGCAGACTTCTTAGCTGCCGCTTTCAGCGGCCTAGGAATTGTTTACATGAGGTCACCACGCAGTAGGCCATACCTCTAGAAGGCTTGAAGGAGCCATACCGTGCTGGAGGAGGCCCAAGGCCTTGGTACGCTGAACGATGACGCGGGGCTCGAACGCGAGGACCGCAGCGGATTATTTTGGCGTGGCATCGAAGGTGAGTGGATGCCTGCTATTGAATGCCATCAGGCTAGGGGGGCCCTGTCGTCTGGCTGGGTTTCACGCAAGAAACGTGGTTTCCTACCTGAAACGCAGCTGCAATTCGTGCAAGTCACATTGTTTCCCAGAGTTACCTTCGGTTGAGGGCTTGCGCGTTCTTGCTCTTCGGTCGCGACTCGGCTTGGAAACAGGAAGCCACCGCTATGGACATGCTGCTGCCACCTCCCTCCCCTGCAGCCTAGCGCCGAGCCCCAAGACCACCGCGGTGCCGGCGGGAGCAGTGGAGGCGGTGGCGGTGGTGGGGGCGGGGGCGGCTTCAAGCGTCTGTTTGCCGTCTTTGGCAAGGCCGCGCCCGCCCCTGCCGCTGCCGCCACGACCCGGCCGCCCTCTGATGGGCCGTCTGCCTCCCGCGCCGGCTCCAGCTTCATGCTCATGTGGCGCAGCACACGCGAGCCCGCCGACATCCTGGTCAACGACCAGACAGGCCGCATGGGGAGCACCCGCTACGGCAGCGTGTCGCGCTTTGGCAGCGTGACGGGCCTCATGGTGGACCGGCGCTGGGAGAACAGTGCCACGGACGTCGTGGCGGCCGCGCGCATGGGCGACCCGCAGCAGCACCAGCAGCATCAGCGCCAGCGGGAGTTCCCGGAGGGCCGGCGGCGCGGGTACCAGGTCGAGTCGAGGTCGTCCGATTCGGACCCAGAGCGCAGGCAGTACGACCCGACGCAGCGGAATCAGCAGCAGGAGGAGGAGCAGGGGCAGGAGGAGGGTTTGGGGTGTGATGAGGAGACCCGCCGGCAGAGGGCGATTGAGAGCTGGCACCGCAGCCTGCAGCTGCAGCAGCTGACTGCGCTGCACACCGCCAATGCCGAGGACGAGCCGCAGCAGAGGCCGGGGCGCCTCGAGTACATGCCGTACGACGCCGCCGCCGCGCAGAGGGCGGCGCGGGCGGCGCAGCCGCCGCAGCTGCCGCGCCCGCCGCAGCCCCCGCGTCCGCCGGCGCAGACGCAAGTGCACGGGCCCGGGCAGGGACAGCTTGGGCAGGCGGCGCCTGCGAAGCTGGAGTATTCACCAACGGAGCGGCGCAGCAACCAGCGCCCAACGGCGCAACGGCTGCTGCTCCAGCAGCCCCCGACGCACCCAATGCAGCAAAGCAGCCCGTCGGTGAGCGGTTGGGTGCCTCGCTTCGGGGGTCACTGGCGAGTTGCGAAACATGCCATGCGGGTGATGCGGTGCGCCTTCTTGAACAATGTCAGTGTGTGGAGCGCGCTACGTTGTGTGGGCGGCCGTGTTGTTAGTCCCATCCGCAAAAGCGGGGGGGAGCATCCTGCTGCCGCGGTAGTGCTTGCCCTGAACTCTCTGCCCAGCCTGTGGCGCCTCTGTCCGTAAGCGCCCCCTGCCCCGCCCGTGCCCGCTCCGTGTGCTTCCCTTTCCCCCTCCCCCCAACAGCGCTCATCGGTGGAGGCCCTCCGACTGGGTCCCCCCGACACGAGCGCGGGCACGGGCACGGTCCGGGCGTTCCCGCAGTCGGAGCCGGGCCGCGGCTTTGCGCCGCCGGCGACTGAGACGCCCGTGCCGCTGTTCAGCCGCAGCAGCCAGGGCTCCCTCTTCGCAGCGCAGCAGGCGGAGCGGCCGCAGCCCCATCCGGCAGAGCGCCCGCCTCCGGCGCCGACGCCGGTGAAGGTGGCCAACACCAGCGCCGCCCACACCCGACTCCGGGAGGTCGAGATGGACATGGCCACGGTGGACGAGGCGGGCGAGGACGACGCAACGCTGGAGGAACTGGAGGCGGAGGTGCTGGGCGGCTTGGCGCCGCGCTCGCGCACGGCGGGCCCCACCGACGGCGCCCGAGCCGTCGCGCCTCGGTCCCACACCGGCGCAGGCGACGATGAGCCCGCCAGCAGCAGCGGAGCCCGGATGGCGCAAGTCAGGTGGACCGTGCCGGCGCCGCCACAGGCGCCTCCGACCGGCGCCGTCACCTACCCGTCGCAGCCTCCGGCGCCGCCACGCCGCGAGCGCACGCTGCGGCACAGCGCCGTGTCATGCGTGTCCGCCTTCTCTGCGGCCTCCGCCGTGTCCAACGCCTCAGCCGCCTCGGCCGCCTCGGTTGCGATCAGCGTCGCCTCGAGCAGCACCTCGGCCATGACCACCAACGCGGCGTCGGCGTCCTGCCGCAGCTCCGCGTCGGGCGTGCCCGCCGACCTGTCGCCCTCCGCGATCAGCCGGCGCGCGCTCTTCCCGCGCGACGGCGGCCACACCGCCGCGGCGGCGGGGGACATGCGCGTGGCGCTGCTGCAGAAGCACCGCACCAGCGGCTCCGGCTCCGGCACGGGCATGCAGAAGTGGCCCAGCAACAACAGCAACGGCAGCGATGGCTCGTCCGCCAAGGGCCTCCATAAGCTCACGGGCGAGGAGGACGACGCGCGCGGCCCCGCGTCGCCGTCGCTGGTGCCGTCGCTCGGGAGCGAGGGCTCGGGCCTGTGCGTGCCGGGGGCCCGCGTCTCCAACCCCGGCGGCCTGGCGCTGCGGGTGCGACACGACATGGAGAACCGAGCCGCGCGGGAGGCCGCGGCGGGTACGATGGCGGGTGCTGCGACGGCGGTTGCCGTGCGCGACGCGGCTGGCAGCGGCGCGGTGTCGTCGGGGCCCGCCTCGGCATCCACGCCGCGATGGAAGGACATGATGGCCGTGGCATCGGCGGCGCTGGACGACGGTGGCGGCGCGAAGGACGATGTCCATGGCGACCGCAGTAGCCTACCCGGCCTGGGCGGCGGCGGCGGCGGCGGCGCCAGCGCCGCCGCCAGCGGTTGGCAGTCGCGCTCCTCGCGGACGCTCCGCCCCGCTGCTGAGCCGAGCGCCGACCCGCTGCCGACCCCGCCGCCGCTAATGGCCACAAAATCTGCCCTCATGCTTCGACGCGCTGACACGGATCCACCGAACGGGCTGTACGGGAGCGGCGGAAGGGGTCCGCAGGACCCTGTCCAACCAGGAGGCGCCGACAGGTACCCCGCGTCGCTTGCGTTCACGCCGCCGCGGTGGGGCGGCGGCTCCGCCGGCAGCGGCCCCTCACCGGCGCCGCCCGTGCCGACGCCGGCGCCGCCGCCGCCGCTGCCTGTCCTGCGGCGTATCACGACCGACATGGGCGGCGACGGACCCACACCGCCGCGGCGCGAGAGCGGGGCTGGCCACCGGGTGTCCTTCACGGCCGAGACGCTGGCTGCGTCGAACGCGCCCAGCCCCACGCGTGCCTCATACACGGGCTCCAGGCCCCCCGCCCAGACACGGGCAAGCTACACGGGCGGCGGTGGCGAGGCCGGGGGCGGCGACAGGTCTCTGGAGGACATGGTCATGAGTTCCCTGTTTGATGCCGCTGGCCCCGGGGCGGGTGGCGATGCGCCGGGGCCGCTGACGCCAGCGCCCCCCACGCGCGTGAGCCCGACGGGCGGCGCCGCGCCGCGGCCCCTCGGCTCCCGCCGCCGGCTCGGCGGGGAGCAGCTCAGCCTGGGCGCCGAGCCGTCCGGCGGCGGCCTGTGGCCAGCGGCACCGCCGTCGGAGCCGCCGCGCCCGCCGGTCCTTCGGTACGCGTCCGCAAAGGAGGTGGCCATGGTGCGCTCCTAGGCGGTGCCCATTCATGGCTGTGGCATTCGTGCCATTCCTTGGGAAGGTGGTCGTTCGGCATGGCGTTTATTTGGGCCCACGTTTGTGTATGTGTGTGTATGTGTTGGAACTGAAGAGCAGGCTTGCAGGTGCATGTGCTGACCGTTGCCAACGCCGGTAGCTGCGCCGTGAACTTGGTTCTCCGTCCAAGGAGGCTAGTGGCTTGTTGTTTGCGACTCCGACCATGACTCCGGTTGCCACGTGCGAAGTGGTCGCGCTTTGCGCAGGCTCTGGGCGAAAGAGGATGGAATCCTCCGAACGGCAACGAACACCTGGGCGTGGCCCTGCTTGCCTTAAGCCGCTGCTTCGGGTGGCCTTCACAGTGTCCGGACCTACGGAGGGAGGGAGGCGCGTTGCCTGCGCTCCGTGCCGTTCAATGGGACCTCAACACGCATGCTCACGGCTAGCTGATGCTACAAGCGGCAGTGAAACAAGTGCCGTTTGCCGGATTGCTCCGCAGCAGAGCAGCTCTGGCGCCGACCCCTCTGGGTGGTTGTCCCAAGCACCTGTGTGTCCACAGGGTATGGGGTCCATTTGCAGGGCTTTTGCGCTGCTGAGGGATGGGCCTCTGATTTGAAAAGGTGTGCCCTGTCAGGACCCACACGCGGGCTTGCACGGCCTTGCAGGGGACAGGAGACGCTAGGCTGGAATACCTGACACGCATTGCAGGCTGCGCCGTGCGCTGGACGACAGCCCGCCCGTACGTGCTTTTGTCAGATTGCTGGTAGGTGTACGAGGAGCAGATTGGATGCTGACGAGATGCTCGCGGTTCGCTTTTGCGGCCCGGCGGTTGTGTTGCCGTTCGCCGGGAGCTGCATATCGTACTTGGTGCTGTTGATTCGGTTTGCATTTCAAGACTAAACCGCCTCGTGTCTAGCCCCCTCGGGGTTGGCTGACGGGCTCGGCGCTGCCACAGCGGCATTTTGGAGTGCCGTAGCCCCTCACATGCATGCATGCATTCGCCTCCTGCCTCACGCACGTGACCCTGCGCCTATCAGGGCACAGAATGTGATACTGGGACGCTTTGGGGCCAGCCACCAGCCACTGGGACGTGGTGCCGCAGGTCCTTTAACGAGCGCGTCTTGCCGCAATTGCTGTCTTGCACGGTAGTTCTTTGTGTGGCCACCCTGTACAGACTGCGCTTGAGCCTTGGGGCTTTGTGTGACCAAGCTGATTTGGTAGTAAAGGTCTAACCGTGCCATTTGCGCTGGGGGTTGACTCCGTGGCTGGTTGGCTGGCTGGCTGCGTGATGGGTCCACATGGCACCCTCGCGATCCCTGTGCTGTGATGAGAGGGGTGTTGTCCAACGAGCAGTTCGGGGGTGTTTTGTGTCGTTTACGTCGGCATGTGTTGAACCCTGTGCTGCAGTGGGACGCCACCCTTTTGGCGCATCCTCGAGGCAGTGTCTCCGCGGTTTGCGTGATCTTGTCTCGACTGCAGCCAATCTGCATTATACCGTAACCCATTCTGTGCCTCGCGCCAGGCGCGGTTGCCGGCGTCACGCATCCCGTATAATCCCTACAACCCATACACGTGGTCACACAATTGACATGGGCAGTTTGCGGTTCATATTGCTTAGAGAGACACAAACAAATCAAACAAATCACGCGCTTTTCGCCGGGCAGGCTCGCGCGCCAAGCCGATCGCGTGTTTTGTTGACACGCCCTTTGTATTGTGTGTCGGTGTGGTGGCTAACGACGGCGAGGAGGGGTGTGTGTAGCAGAGCGCCCATATATACCGGGGAGGAAGGTGCGGGTGGGAGAATGGCACTGTGATTCCAGGGCGGGGAACGGCGAAGCGCGTGCCGGCTGTGGACGGCTGAAGTTCGTAGTCTAGGTGTATTAGTACCGCATGTCGGCACGTGCTGTAACAGGGCGTCCGTGTGCTGCCGCCAGTGCCCATGTCCGCGCCTGCGAGCGTGCTTGCCCCGCTGTCGGCTCAGTTTCACGTTCACTGCGCCGATGACACCTATGGAGCCACCGCACATGCGCGCAAGTGAGGAATACGCGCCACAGCCGACGAGGGGAGCCCGCTCCACGTAGGTCTTCAAGCGTGCACGCGGGCACACTTGCTCACGTCAGTGCACGGCTCCCATGTCCCAGCTGCACGACAGCGCCGCCGGCAACGAACGGCCGCACGCGGGTGGCCGGCTGGCTGCGGGACAGGGCGCGCGCTGCATACGATACGGTCAGAAACTCCACGCCGGACATAGTGAGTCACGATGCACTACATGCGTATACTGCCCGAAAAGCGACGCGCTGCGCCGCCATGACGTGGCGCGTTCCGCACTGCACGCGCGTACATGCAAGCACAGGCTGCTCGGCTCAATGGCTCGACGAGGCCCCGCTGCCTTCCAGCCGGCAGGCGCAGACGCTCCCCCGTCCTCGCACACGCCGTCCCTTCGCACCCCTCCACCACCAAACACACCGTCGCTGTGCAACGCAGCAACACAGCACGCATTGCAGTCCCATAACTTCCAACGTTCCAAGGCTGCCATTGCGTGGCGTCAGTCGTCCCGAGTCCACCGGTCGTTTTACGGCTCGCCAGGGTCCCTTTCCGGATCGACCCCAGCTGCCATCCTCGCTGAGAGCCGAGCAGCCATGGGGAGTTGAATAGCCGGGGAAAGCGCTTGGCGCGCGCAGGTGTGGCCCCCCCATTGCAGAGGATCAGTCTTCGCAGCTCACCTGGGGGAGGGACCGCAAGGCACACGTTGCAGGCAGAAGAGAGACTTGGGGACGGGAAGGTCACCGGGACGGGAAGCACCGTGCCGTGCCCCTCAACACACACGCACTCCAAGGGTACGCTGTTATGATAGAGCAGATATGAGACACATTGCGGCAGCCGGCAGGACCGTGTACAGCAGCTGTAGCTGAAACCAGCCCCGAGTGCCATCTCGAGCAACGCCTTGTTGCGCTGCTTCACACACCCAGGTTGCAGCATGCAGGTCGCTGCACGCACTACCCGCACCCCTGACCGCTCCCCTTACTCGGGACGTTGCTGCCCACTTGGCGAGGCCGCGTCTGCACCGGCCCAGAGTCACCTCGAGCCGTCCGCATAACATGTCCGCGTGAAGGCCCGGAACGCGCGGAGCGGGCCCATCTGCCGACAACGAAGCAGCAGCAAACGGTCGCCGGGATGGACAAGGGCACGCGCTGCCTCGGCTGTAGCCTCCATGCGGCGACCGCACCGCCCACTCGCCCTGCCGCCATGCCACAGGCGCCGTCAGGCCGCCGCGCAGGGTCCCAGCCTGACACGGCGGAGGGGAAGGGGCGGCAGCGGCGCTCTGCGCTCCCCCAACGATCGGCCTGCCCAGCAGCCTCCCAGCCATTGCGAGCTGCCCGCTAACGCCCAGCGGTGGTTGAGCCGCCGCCGCTGCTGCCGGGGGCGGCAGGAGCGGCGGAGGCGCCAGCGACTAGGCTGTTGTTTGTCTGGCCCCGCGGAGGCTGAGCGCTGTGGGAGGCGTCCCTCCCGCGGTCTGCGCCCGGGCCCGGGCCGTCGCCGGCATGTGCCGACCGCCCGTCGCGCGGGCCGTCCTGACGTGCTGAGTACTGGGCCACCAGCCTGGCGGAGGTGGAGGGCGGCAGAGGAGAGCGCGGTCGGGTTGAGTTGGCAAATGGGGCCTACCGTACACCCAGACACCGAAATGCGCTGGGTTATGCCGGCCGGCCGGTAGGCGTCCCCGATGGCACCATGCAAGCAACATGAGGGGCGGAGGCGCTGAGAGGGAACGCTGGATGGCTTGCATACTGCGGAGTTTCGAGTAGGTGTCAAGGAGCCCAGCGGATGGCGCCGAGAGCCATTGCGCCCGGGGCATGCTGTGTTACGTATGCGTTACGGAGTGCAGAAAACATGATGCATGCTGCGTGTGCCAGGACGAGGGCGGGGCGGGACCCGCTGTGTCCTCCGAGGTTCCGTTGGTCGCCCGCTCCCGCAAGCCGCCCCCCACGCCGGTACCAACCACCTCGCGGTACTCACTTGCCCCAGTCTTGCTCGTACCGCTCAAACTCTGCGGCCTCGCGCTCTGCATGGCGCCGCTTCTCCTCCCGCTCAGCGAACATGCGGGGGCGCAGCAGCAGGAGGTACACGGCGCCGCAGGTGATGAGCCACGCCTGCGATGCAGGGCGGGGCGGGGCGGGATCAAGGAACGAAGCCTGGCTGCGCGTCATACGTGCGACAGCGGGGAGCTCCAGTGAACCGGAAGAATGCAGTACAAGTGCCAGCCGGGGTTCGGAGCCAACTGCCCCGCGCATAGCTACAGCCAACTCACCCTAAGCCAAAGGGGGTAGCGCTGGGGAGGTTCCCCGCCTGAGCTGCCACCGGGGCCAGAGCCACCGCTGCCGCTGCTGCCGCCCCTGCTGCCGCCGCTTGAGCTGCCGCCGGGACCAGAGCCGCTGCTGCCACCGCCTCCGCCATCAATCAGCTCCTCGTGGCCCCCTTCTGGATCCCCTCCAATGTTGCAGGGGAGGTCAGCGAGTTGTTTGCCGCGCGGGCTGCCCGCAAGGTCTCCATCGTCGGACCAACGGCTCGTACTGGGTTCTATGTTGCCGGGCGATGAGACTGCGACCGCGACGACCAGTGGGCCTGAGGAGGCATACCCTTTGTTCGCGTACCCGTGCTGTAGTTCGGAAGCAGGCGCTCGCGGGCGGGGACAGTTCCGGATGGTGTGCGGCGGGTGCAACCGAGGACAACGAGTAGGTAGGTGCCCGAGTCCGCGCATGTCTAAGCCCATGATAGAGAGAGAGAGAGTATGGGGCAGAATTGCCTGACAGCAATAACAAGTGCCGGCGTGTCGTGCGAGTCGTCCCGTCACAAATCTTGGTTCTGACATTCAGCGCAATGCGCTCGAACTTTGTCGCGGACAGAATGTTGATTATTGGTTCTAGCACGCTTTAATTATCAATTCTCGCGAGCGACCTGTTTACCTGTCAGGCCAAACATAGGTTAACAATGATTGCTCGGCTTCTGCGTGGAGCAATTACGTCAGCATCACAGCAAACGCAGCGGTGCGAGTCGATCATCGTCGGCCGTCCTTCGCTGCCGGAGCTGGTCGGCGCCTCAGGACAGTCGGTCAGTCGCCTTTTTAACGGCGAGCAGGCACGAGAGCTGAGTTGCCTGGCGAGTGGTGCCGCTGATGATGGCCATCGTGCGGGCACCCACGCCCTCGCCGGCACGTCAAACCGATGCCCGGGGGACGCGCGGGACAGCTCCCAGAGATTCTTAAATAGCGCCTCCCAGCTCCAGCAGCTAAGGGCATTTGGGTACCGGCCGCCCAAGCCACGGTTCCATCTCCCTGAGAGCATTGCGGCCATCGTCAAGGACAGCATCCAGGCTCGCAAACGCGATGTCCCCGCAGCTCCTCCCCCTCCCATCCTGGAGAAGCGGCCGATGCAGGACGCATCCCGGCGTGTGGGTTGCATCGCAACCAAAGCGGGCATGACGCAGGAGTGGGACGAGCACGGGGCCCGTATCCCTCTGACCGTGCTGTGGATCGACGAGTGCCAGGTGTGCCAGGAGTTCAGCAGGCGGAGTGGGAGGGGCGGGCGAATGAGCACGTACATTGCTGTTGTCGCGTCTCGTGCAGTGCCGTGGGGCGGTCACGGGTTGTACGGGCAAAAGGGCCTCAGAGGGGGGTTTCTGCCTCGGAGGGGCCCTTGAGAGCGCACATTGTGGCTTCATGCGGAAGTATCCATTTAGTTGTGCCTCGGCACCACACTAGGCGGTCTGAGGCACTGCCGGCGGCGCCAGGGCGTTTGGGTGGCATCGGCCTGTTCGTTACGGCGGTGGCGCGACAACGGTCCCTGCGAAGAGACCCGGGTCACCCCTCCCCACCCCGCCCCGCCCACCACAATATGCGTCTCCCGGAGACCACCTCCGGGCTCCTTCCCCAGGCCCCAGGCCCCAGGCCCCGGGCCACCCCGACCGCCTCACCGCCCAACCGCCAACCCACATGGCACGGGTGCGACATGTGACACTGCGCCCTCGAATTCCCGCAGCTCACCGCGGCTCCTCTCCTCCCTTTTCTCCTGCCCGCCCCCCTTCCCCCCTTCCCGGCCGCCTTCCCCCACCCCGCTCCCCGCCTCCCATCAGGTGGTCGGCGTCAAGCGGCGAGCGCTGCACGGCTACGACGCGCTGATGCTTGGCGCGGGGCACAAGCGCCAGAAGTGCATGGCGCCCTCGCAGGCGGGCTTCTTCCTCAAGGTGGGCTCCCTCGCTCGCCCGTGGGTTCGTTTGCCCATTGGCTCATGCCCGTGCCCCACGTGCCATGCGTTGCGTTGCGTTGCGTTGCGTGGGCAACGTAGCCATCTTGCGTTTGTGTGCGGCTGCAAACGGCACGTTATCATGCACGCAAACTTGCACCTGCGGTCTCCCCTGGGGACGGGAGGGGCACACTACCCACAACACGATGTACCTCCCTGGATAGTGTGCCGGCAGCACACTGGCTTGGTGCCGGCCAATCAGGGGCGGTGGAGGGATGGACGGGGCGCTGCAGCCGAGCGTTGGGGCTCTGCCCTCCGCCTCTGGTGCAACGGAAAGCGGAGGCGGCCAGGGCTCCTCCCCGAATCCCGATCCCCTCTTTTCCTACCCAGTACCCTTCTGCGCCGTGCTTGCGACCTCCCCGCTCCGCCCCCCTCCGCCTCCTCCCGCGCAGGCGGGGCTGCCGTTTAAGAAGCTGGTCGCGGAGTGGCAGGTCAGCGAGGACGCGCTGCTGCCGGTGGGCACGGCCATCGGCGGGGCGCACTTCGTGGCGGGGCAACGGGTGGACGTGACGGGGTGGACCAAGTACAAGGGCTTCCAGGTGGGGTGCGTGGAGCGTGGAGGCGGGATGGCGGGGAAGCGCCCAAGCTGCGTGGGATTGGCAAGGCGCTGTGTGCGGGCGGCGTGTCAAGCGCGTCAGGGTCCGCCGGCCAGATGCCAGGCCTGTCGGGGCTGTGTGTGCGGCTGGCAGCCAAGCTGCAATCTTATGGGTTGGTTGGTTTGGCGCATGCGGCCTCCTGTTCTTTTGTCGCCTTTTGTTGCCTTGCCGCCGCCTTCCAACCCCTCTGATCCCCGCCGCCGCCGTTGTTTCGGTGCGCTCACCCGCAGGGCGTAATGAAGCGCTGGGGTTTCAGCGGCCAGCCCGCCACCCACGGCACGTCGCTGTCGCACCGCGCGCCCGGTGCCATCGGCAACCGCGCCGACCCCGGCCGCGTGTGGAAGGGCAAGAAGCTGCCGGGCTGCATGGGCAACGAGCGCCGTACGGTGCACCACTGCCTCGTGTACAAGGTGCGCCGTATGCACGCCGTACTACGTGCACATATTGTGCGGCGTACGGTGGCATTGCCAGCGCAAGCGTCTGTGGGGATGGCTTGTCCCACGGCTGCCACGGGGTGTGCGTCGGGAGCCGGGCTCTACGGTTCGCCGCTGTTTTCCATGTACCGTAGCCACCGCTCCGAACCAGCAAGCCGCCCGGCCTTGCAGGGTGTGGGCGGCCCGTTTCCGGCGTCCGGGGTCTGGGGCCTGTCCTAGGCCCGTGGCCGATGCGTCCCGGGCTGCCCACCTGCTGCAACCTCGCAGCCCGCACTGGAGAGCACACCGCCGCGGGCGTCATCCATGCCGCCGCCGCCGCCGCCACCACCATCTGTGCACCCGCTCGGCCCACGAGCGTGCCTTCTTGCGCCTTCTCCTCTCTCCATCCGCAGGTTCCGCCATTTGGGGGCATTTCGGGCACTCCTCCCCTGCGCTCCCTCCCATCCACCCTGTTGCCGCCATATGTGGGAACGCCTCCGAACCCCCGTTGTACACCCCCCCGCATCTGCCCCCCCCCAGGTGGACGCCGCGCGTAACCTGGTGTACGTGCGCGGCCAGGTGCCCGGACCCGTGGGTCGGTCCGTCTTCCTGCGCGACTCACGCCTAGCGCATCCTGCCGCGCGCGCCGCCTGGGGCCTGCCCTTCCCCACCGCCATCCCGGACCCGGAGGCCGAGGCTGCCGCGCCCGCGCCCGGCGACGTGACGGCGCTGCCCGACCCCGGCGCCGTGTCGGTGTGGCGCAACCCAGCCGACCCGTACCTCATGTACCGGGAGGAGACGGATTACTTCCCCATCGTGTGGAAGAAGGGAGAGTGATGACCGGATGGAGGGGCCGTGAAGGGACGAAGGGGGGCACGTGGGAAGGGTACGAGGATGCGGAGCCGAGGGTGCTGGACAGGGTGGGGCAGCCGATGTGCGGATGGCGGCGCTCGAGGCTGGAGGCGGTACGGGGTATGGAGGACTGCGGGACTCTGGGTGGACAGCCTCGCGGACCAATCGTGGGGACGGTGATTGGGAGCCACGGCGCCGATGACGCCTGTTGAGTTCGTGACTTCTTGTGAGGTGGCCGGTACCCGCAAATGTGGACTGGTGGTGAGGTTGGGTTGTTCGGCAAGAGAGATGGATAGAGAGGTGGTTAGGGGAGTCGGTTGCTGTGGCGGTGACGGCGTTTGCGGTGAGATGCGGCTCCCCGCTTCGCTTCGCGGTCGCTTGGGGCCGGGCCGCAGAGGCCGAAGCCGCTGTGCCTGCCTCCCTCTTCTCGGCCGATTAGGAGGGGATGGGTAGGTTGCGGAACCTGCGGGCCCCGCTGATGGCTGACACCGGGAACTTACAACATGTCCTTGTCATGGCTACAGCCGGCGAACGTCATTCATAGGCTGCTGTACTCAGCGGCCCCTCTGCGCCGTCACAGTTGTACTTCGGCCCTCGCCCGGGTACTCCCCTCGGCCAGTGTTGCCATCCGCCAGTGCGACGCTGCGCTCAGGTACAGGAGTGGCGTGCACGGGACAGGGCACGAGGGGCCCCACTCGTGGAGCTTGGCAGAAGCCACCCTGGGCGCTTGCTCTGCTTGCGAGTGGTGGTGGCGGTACGATGCGTGGTGTGCAGGCGGGAACGGCTGCGCCACGGCAGTAGAGCCGCCTGGGGGGTGCGTGGTTGCCGCTGGTGCCGCTAGGGGCTCGCTCCTCGGCTCCTTGCTTCGCTGCACATACCTCATTATCTTGGCCACAAAGCTCTATGGCTGGCAGTACCCGAGTGGTTACAGGCTGCGGGCTAGATGGGTGCAAGGCGACTGGGACAGCGGGGCACGCAGCACGAAGGGGCTGTAGCGGTAGCGGGAAGCGCCGCCGGGGGAAGCACAGACGCGGGAAGCACCACGAACGGGCTATGCCGTCCAAATAGCCGGCTGGGATATAAACTTACACTGGCAACTACCCCGGTGGCGGTAGTAATGCCTGCTGGCAATGCCCAAGCACCCGCCACTGCTGCACGGCAAGGACGTGCCAAAGGCAGACTGCAAGCTCTGCTGGAGTGCCAGTGACCCGTGGGTCATAGCGCTGCAGCCACCGAGCTTCAATCCTGCAGAGCGCGATGGATCCATACA
Organism: Gonium pectorale; assembly: GCA_001584585.1. Classification (NCBI taxonomy): domain Eukaryota; kingdom Viridiplantae; phylum Chlorophyta; class Chlorophyceae; order Chlamydomonadales; family Volvocaceae; genus Gonium; species Gonium pectorale. The sequence continues at coordinate 5,188 of LSYV01000341.1, read as the reverse complement.
AATGAATGCAGTTACGGTTCGCGCCGTGTTGCAAAGTACTTACAGGCGAGCTCAGCTCGTTTGGGTCCGCCCCTTGCGTCGTCCCCTTTCATATAAACAGCGCAGAGAGTCCAGATACTACACAAGTACACATGTTCACGCAACGCATATGGCTAGCACCTAGATGGCCTCGTCCGCAATAACGGGGTTGCGGAGTGAGTTTTCGCAGTATGATAGCCGCCTAGATGCGCTGCTGGCATGCCTGCGAGGCGCGCGCGGACGCAACGGTCCGGCCGCCGAGCTGCTTCGGGCCGCGTCCGTTGCCTTCTCCCCAGGGTTCACATCATCGGCTCCGCAGACAGCCACCTTGCGCCGGGCTTTCCTGAGGATCGTAGTGCCCAAGGGCCTCATCCCCAAGGCGTCGGAAGCGTTGCGCCTGCTGCTGCGACCGACGTCGCAGCTCGCCTCATCGCTGCAGGGCCCCACCTCGCACGCCTCGCAGCACCGCGAGGGGCGCAGACTGCTAGCGCACATGTTCGAAATAGTCGCAAACCTGCTCAAGGCTGGCTTGATGTCCTCAACCGAGCTCATGGTCGGCCTGTCCAACGCGGACAACGACGCGTGGCGGCTTTTCGAGCAGCTCTCGGACGAGGCGCAGCTGCAGCCGCTCGCGGAGTGGGCGCGACTCGTGGAGCGGTACGCCTGGGGGCTTGAGGACGTTGCGCCCCATACGACCGCGCAACCCGTGAGGGCCCGCAACACGGCCGCCGCCGCCGCGCCCATCCTGGCCCGCGGCCACACCGCTTGCACCCTCATCCTCTACACTGCCGCTTTCATCGTCCAGACGCTGACCGGAGTTATGGTCGCATCACCCCGCGGCACAGCGTCCGACACGCTCCCCCGCCTGGCGGCGACGCTGCAGCGCACCGGGCTGCTGACTGCCGTCAGCAGCGCACTGCTGGCGGCGCCGGCGTGTGAGGTCCGTAGCGGCGACACGCTGGAGCGGAGCGCAGCACACCTCGCCTCTGCGCTGCTCAACATTACAAACGCCGTAGCAGCTCTCACGCGGACGCTGCTGCAGTCCGGAGGACAGCCTGGCCGTGGCTCCCCCGCCGCAGCACCGCTGATGACGCTGATTGCGGCGCCCGAGGTTCAGCGCCTGCTGCTAGCGGCCATGGAGCGGGTGGCGGAGCTGTACGAGCGGGAACTGGGCCTGGCGCCGGCGGCTGGCGGCGGCGGCGGTGGAGGCGCCGACGGCGGCGCCAGTGGTGGCAGCAGCTCAGCGCAGTCCGCCCGTGAGACCGCAGGCGCGGCTGGGGGCTGGCCGCTGTTCGATGACTCCGTGGCGCCGTCTGTGTTCATGGAGCGCAAACTGGCACCAGTGCTGCGGCGGTGGGAAGTGGTCTGCGTCGCCGTGGACACGTGGGAGGCCATCCGGGCCAGCGGAATGGCGGCGGCCGTCCTGCCGCCGACCGTACGCCTCGCGCCGCTGGCCGTACGGATCACCCGCGCCCTCGCGATGGCACCGCCGGCGCTGCCGCCGATCATGGACCCCGCCGAGAGGGCCAGGAGGACGGTCGTCGGTCAGATCAACATCACGCGCCGGCTCTGCGCAGTGCTGCTGCCTCAAACTCCGAGCAACGGTGGAGAGCTGCCGCCGCCGGAGGCGTATGTGGGCGCTCACGAGGCGTGGGCATGGGGCCTGGCGTCGGCGGCGCAGGCGTGCGCCCGGCTGCTGCGGACGGACAGCGACCCAGGGGTCAGGGCCGAGCTACGGGCAACGCAGCTGCCGGCGCTGGTGCTCAACTTGGAGGAGCACTTCGGTACGCTTTGAGTCACTGTATCATTGTTATCGAGGTGCCCTCTGTTGGTCTTGTTTGCACCTGGTTTGGGGGTGGAACGGGGTTCCCCTCAGTCATTAATTTACTGCTCCGTCGGACCCCTTCGGCCGATAGAGCTGAACACACGGGCGTGCGGGAGAGAATTCTGGGCCGCATCGGGGGCTACGGTGGTGGTCGCCGCAGAACTAACATGCAGCGATGCAGGGACATTGCCCCTTCGACTGCCTCTGGAGCTGGGTCCTACACCGACGCCATCACTTTCGCGCTTACGCTCGTCGTATGCGTGTTCCTTTTCAACACGGGCGTGCAGCCAGCATCATACCCATTTGTCGTTCGGCGTAAATCTCGTCCCACGCAGAACTGCATATGGGTGGTCCCCACGCAAGCAAGGACGTTCAAGACGACGCGGTCCGGCGGCTGGCGGGCGCCGGCCTGCTGCGGACCTGGGACACAGCCCTGCGCCTCGCGGCCGACAGCGGAAGTCCCCGGCTACTGCGCCGCGTCGTGCGCGCCCTGCCCCCTTGCCCCGGAGGGCCGATTCTGCCGCTGCTCCGGGAGACGATGCGACTGCGGCCGCCCTCCGCTGGCGCCGCTGCGTCCGGGGCGCCCGCCATCTGCTCTTCCCTGACAGCGCTGCCTCCCCCGGTGCCGGTGCCCGACCCGTGGGACGGCGCCCGCGAGCTGGGCTGGCTGGTCTCTGCCGCCAAGCTGGTGTCGCGGCACGGCTGGGAGCAGAGCAGCGGCCGGGGCGGCGGAGGCGATGGCGGAACGACGCTTACTGGCGAAGCCTTCCTCGCCCTTCGGGAGTTGCTGCGATCATCTTGCCTCAGCCCCTCGGGCCTTCCAGAGCTGCTGCCGGAGTTGTCGGAGGCGGGCGGCAGCTGCGCCAGCGGCCCCGACCCGCGGTCGGTGGCGATCATGGAGGCCTCTGCGCTCGCGGCCCGTGCTTTGTTTGCGACCGCTGACGTCCCTTTCAGCGGCTGCAGAGACCATACCGCGGCATCCGAGTCTGTTCAAAACATTCGGCTTGTTCTCGCCCTGCGGGCTGCAAACAGCGAGGTTACCGCCGTGCGGTCGGCTGCCCGGGTCCTGCCGCCGGCGGTGCTGCTGGTCGCAAGACCGCTGCTGCCGCTGGGGTCGGCGGCGGCGATGCTGCGGAAGCTGGCGGCCGGGGGCGGCGGCAGCGACACGGTGCACGGCACGGTCACCATGTACGCACGCCGCTTGTCCGAGTCGGTGGTGACGGCGCTGGCTGAGCTGGCGGCAGACCCGGCTCTGGAGCCGCACGTGCGGGCGGCGCTGCTGGCGGAGCCTGCGGGGGCTGAGACGGAGCTGCCCGCAGGCGCTGTGCCTTCCCGGGAGGCGTGCACCT
>LSYV01000340.1:7373-21330 GCA_001584585.1 Gonium pectorale | reverse complement strand
GCACCTGCCTGTGCCCTTGCGCCGCCCGCCGAGGCGGCCGGGTGGGCGGGTTGGTAGGGGTGGTGGGGATGTGGCAGTGGTCCGGCGCGGACCAGCGGCAGCGCATGCGCCTGCGGGCCGGGGGCCGCGCCAGCTGGTGGTGCCGCCGGCGCCGCCGCGGCATTTCCCGCGGCCAGTGCTGGCCCGGCGGCGGGCTGTGGCAGCGGCTGCTGCGGCGCTGCCTGGGGGCGCGGGTTGTTGCCGCCGGGTACCCGGAACTGCGCGAGCGGCCGCGGGCCGTTCGCGGCGCCGCCTGCTGCTGCCCCGGCCCAGCCGGGGGCGGCGCGGCAGTGCTGGCTGCGGCGCTACCGGGCCCGGCGGCACGTGCGGCGGGCGATGAGGCCCCGGCGGAGGGGCTGCCGGAGGAGGCCCCGGAGTAAAGCCCCCCCGGACGGCTGCGCAGGAGAGGGCCGTGCGAGGGCGGGCGACGGGGCAAGAAGGCACGGGGGACGGAGGGTGTTGGATTGCGCTGTCAAGGGCTCGAGAACTGGGACTCCTTGCCGCGCTGCCGGGCGCACCGCCCCCGGTTTGTTTGGAGACTCTGGATGATGGAGCGTCTAGCGGCAAGCGCTCCAGACGAGGCGACTTCAGGGCGACGCGCCGCGTTCCGTGTGCTCTTTCGCGCTCCAGACGAGGCGACAACAGTTCCGTGTGCTCTTTCGCGCACGTCCGATGCATCGGCGGCAGCCCACCCCGCGTTCATTCGACGACGAGCACGCAACGCAGTCTGCCCCGCCTGCGCCGCCCCCGCATCCCAACCCAGCCACTCCGCTGCCGGGCTCCCCGCACCTGCGGCAGCGACGCCGCGAACTCCATAGCCGCCAGCCTAGCCAGCGCCCCCTCCAGCGCCATGTCCCGGGGGACCAGCGGAGGGCCCAGCAGCGACGCCGGTGGCGGCGGTGCCGCCGTGCTAGCCGCCGCCGTCACCGCTGCCGTCGCTGTCACCGTGTCCGCACCGGCCAGCTGCGCTAGCTGCTGTGGAGGGTGGCGGGCGAAGGGCGAGGGCCCCGCGCCGCCGCTGCTGGTGGCGGGGGTGGAGGCGGCCGACGAGGTAGGACTCAACAGCTCGCTGTCGTCGGCTCCACAGCCTCCGTCGGCGCCGTCTCCAGACTCAGCAAGGGGCCCCGCGGTGGACGCCTCCGCCGCCCCCTCAGCCCCACCGCTGCCGCCGCCAGGGCCTGACTCTCCGGCGCCAGACGGTCCCGCCGCCCCAGCGCTGCGGTCGGCTGCCTGCCCGGCGCCGGCCGCCTCCGCCGCCTGCACTGCCGCCGGCGCCTCCTGCCGCGGGGCCATGTGCGGGGCCAGCGCTGACGGCTCCAGCGCCAGGCGGGTGATGGTGGCGTTGTCCAGGTAGGGGAAGCGGATCTGGGCGGTGGGGGGGGGGGGGGACGGGACCGGGGGACGGGGTTGGGATGGGGCGCAGGAAGGACGCGCGGACAGCGGTGGGTCGCAGGTTGCATCAGGCGAAGCGGTCGACGTGGCGGGCGCGCGGGATGGGGCATCATTGCATGAAACGGTAAATCGCATAATCCCATCGGCCCAGGTAGCAAGGCACCGCGGCCCCCGCCACCCGGGGAGGGATGGCGGTGGGGGCCGCGGCCTTGCTGACAAGGCAGAGGGGCTGGGCCGCGGAAGGCAAGCGCCTCAAGCGTCTCTTGTGTAACAAGTGCTTTCTGGACCCCTAGCCCCCGCCCGCCCACCTGCGCGCACAGCTCCCGTGCGGCCGCCGGCTCCGCCGCTGTGCTGGCCAGGTACCGGGTGACCGCCTCCACCACCTGCGGGGGAGGGGCGGGGCGGAAGGCGGGGACGGGAGGTGAAGGGCGGGCAGAGGGTGGGGGCGCGAGGTAAGAAGCTGCGGACCGGAGGGGCCACGTGAGAGACTGCGAGCGCTGAGCCCACCCCCGTCGCCACCACCTCAACCCGCCGCACTGTACCGTGCAACTGCCTTTCGCAGGTCGCAGCGCACCCGCCCATTCCACATCGCCAACAGCCACTTCCGCGCTCCAGCTGGTTCTTGGACTGAGTGCCCCGAATAACCTCCCGGTCGCCAGCTCGGCAGGGTTGCCCCTCCCGCCCCCATCCAAGCGCCCCAAGCGCCCCAAGCTCCTCAAGTGAGAAGGCTCGGCAACCTCGTCAGGCCCCACTCACCTACTCACCCACCCGCCTTACCGCCCACCAGCCCGCCCCGCACCTCACCTGCAGCTCGCAGTGCACCTGCAAGCCCGGGTGCTGCAGCACCTCGAGCACGCTGGAGGGCGGCAGGCCAGCCAGCTCGTCAGCGAAGAGCAGCGGGAAGCCTGGGGCGGCGGGCAGGAGCGCAGCGGGGAGGGGTGAGGGGTGAGCGGGCCGGTCCCTGGGGCACGCCCCCACCCGGCACCGCGACGGCCCTCTCCCCTTCTTCTCCCCCCACAAACGGGCCAGCTCTTCCCCCCAAACCCCGCAACAACACTGCACACCGTCCCAGATCGGCCCCCCCACTACCATTACACACGAAAAAGGCGCCCCCACGTTGACACGGCGGGCGGTCGGTGCGACTCACTCTGCGCAGCCAGCGCCACGCACTCGGCGTGAAGGTCGTGCAGCGCGAAGCGCACCGCCGCGCGCAGGGCGGCCAGGCAGCTGGCGGGGCCCAGCCGGGAGCGCACGAAGTCCGACACCGCCTCGTCCAGCCGCCGGACCAGCAGCTGGCGCGCCAGCGCCAGCAGCGGCAGCGCGCTGGACTCGTCCAGGGACACGCGGTCGGTGTAGAAGTAGCGGAGGAGCGCCGGCCAGGCGGGGGCGGCTGCGGGGGGCGGGAGGGGGGGCCCGAGGGCAGTGGCGCCGGAATCGGGCCGGTGTATGCGTACGGTGCGAGCGCATGCAGTGTTTTGTTGGGCATGGGTGCGCGCGGCGGCACGCTCAGCCCCTCCCCACCCCGCCTTGCGATGCCATCGGCTGTGTGCCGGTGGCGCGGCACAGCGCCAAAACATCAGCGCGTGCGCAGACCCCGAAACCCACACTGACCGGCTGGGTCGATGGTGAGCCGGATGCGGCGCGCCGCGCTGTCGGCGAAGTGCGCCTGGCCCAGCGCGGCGGCGAAGAACTCGCTGTGGTGGGAGAGCAGCAGGCTGTGGAGGCGGTACTCGCGGCCGGTGCAGGGCGGGGATTCGGCTGGGTCCTTGGTGGGATGGCCGGTGGGGAGGGGGGGAGGGAGGTGGCTGGCGCCGGCCCCCGCCACATCGGTCACCAGCTCGACCGTCACGTCGGAAAGGTCGCCGGTATCGAGATAGCGCAGGAAGCCGGACGCGAAGCCGCTGCCGTACTCCTTGTGGGTGCTGTGCGGCTGAGGCTGGGAAGGAAGGGTCGGTTGGCACGGGTCAAAACTCGCGGGCGCGGACGCTGGCGCCCGCGCCTGAGCCATGGCCTGGGACGCTGGGGGATAGCAATCGCCTCTGCAACGGGCCCGGTGGGTGGCCGGTTTGCTGGGCCCTCGTCAAGGCACGAGTCAGCAACTAACAACGCCGTTCGAGGCACATTACGATGAACTGTGGGTCCTAGCTCTTCCTGCCGTGATTAGCATGTAAGTGTTCGGGGCTTGGTCAATCAAGGAATTGCGGGTGCAACTGAAAAACGTTGGGCCACAACAGCCGTTTTTACGCACGAAGTTGCACTCGATCCACAAGCATACAGTATGACATTGGACCTCGGCCTGGGTATGCATCCCCAGGCAAGTCCACGGTTTGGACGACCTACCTGTCAAAACGGTGACCCCCATCGCGCCTGCATGCATCGGAAGCGCCACTCTATTTCCAACCCCATTATCGACCAGAGCTTACAGGCTCTGCGTCTGCAGGACATACACACCCCAGTGTCCCAGGGCATAATTCAGTTCGGACCTTTGTTCTTTGCGAGAGACCTTTCTCATCAAAGCACCTTGATAGATTTTTAATTGTTAGATAGAAAAAATGCTGACTCTGCCTGAGGCGCTCAGAGGCCAACCAAGACAACAGGCCCGCGCGGGACAGCCCCCGCTCCTTCTGCGTGGACCAGGCTCGCTGCCGACCGTGACCGTCCACGTCTTCAGCGACGTCGCGTGCCCATGGTGTGGAGAGCCGGAGCGGGCTGGACCTTTGCACCGAATCGCCTCGGCTTGTTGTGTGTCCCCACCGGTTACAAGGTTCAATTACGACATGTCTGAAGTCTTAAGTCGTCTTTACGTATTCCGGCAAAGAACTGCAGACGTCAGCCTCTGTGGTCACCCTTCTTGCGAACCTTCTGGCTGCGTTTCTGCGCGCAGGTGCCACATCGGTGCTCGTCGCCTGCAACGTGCGGCCAGGCAATACAAGCGGCGCTACGGACAGGCTGCGCCGCTAAAACTTCACTGGTATGCTTGCACGCATATGCTGTTATGCTAGGAGCATCGCGCTTATCCGGTTAATTTTACGCTTGCAGGAACCCTCTGCTTATCGACACCGACGTCACATCGACCGGTAAGGCAGCCCGCTCCGTCCCACGCGACACTGCACCCCCCGCATCGCGCGCGAACCAGTACCAACGCGCTCCACACCTGGGCTCCACGCAGGCGAGGATGTCGACAGCTATGCTGCGATGCGCTGGGGCCAGGGAAGCGGCGCTAGCTGGCGCTCCCGCCTCGTCCGCGCGGGCCTGCCCGAAGGGGCGTCGTTTTCCAACTGGAAGGTCGTGCCCAACTCCATACTCGCGCACGAGCTTGTGGCAATGGCCTCGGACCTAGGCCTGGCGGAGCGGGCGAACGACCTCCTCTTCGCGCGGACGTGAGCTGGGGTACGGGTGGTTGTCGGGGCGGGGAGGGCCGTGAACGAAAGGGCTTCCCTGATTCAAGGACTATCTCACTGACCAGCCCCGCTCGCGTGCCCGTAAGCACCGTGCGCCTGTGCTCCGCTCCATCTGGCAGTCTCCAAAACGCGAACAGTCGCGGCAGTCTCCAAAACGCGAACTTTCATGCCTGTTGCCTACCCAAGCAGCAGATACCCCTCTCCTCCCGACTGCCAGTGCGTTCTCGTCGAACATCTGATCCTCCAAGTCCGCCCTTTCACACCAACACACATTTTTCCTTTGCACACCTAGCCCCCTCCCTTCGTCGCCTCTGTGCCTCTCGGTCCTGCCAGGTACGAGCAGGGCGGCAACGTGTCGCTGGTGGACGAGCTGCTGGACGTGGCCGAGGCGCTGGGCATGCAGCGCGGCGCCGTGCGGCGGGAGCTGCTGCGCGGGGACGGGGGCGCGCTGCGGGCCAGCGTGCTGGAGCGGGACGCCGCAGCCAAGCAGCGGTGGGCTGGGCTGGGACGGGTGGTCGGGTTGGGCTGACGGCTTCAGGGCAGCAAAATGCCGCTGCTGAGTCTACCGCATCTTCTTATGTTGGGCGTGACTAGAGCCCCCTTCGCGCCCTCTCCGCTCTCGTCATGCGTTACCGCGCATGTGCGCGTGCCCATTGTTCCGCGCGCCACCGCCACCAGATGGGGCAAGCCCGTTCCCCATCGTCATTGCCCGCCCGCCCTCCGCAGGCTGCGCATTCAGGCCGTGCCCCACTTCATCATCGCCGCGGGGCCCGCCTCGCGCACCAAGTATGCCCTCAACGGCGCGCACCAGACCAGCGACCTGCTGGGCGCCATGGAGCGGGTTGCGGCGGAGGAGTCGCTCGCGGGCGCGATTGCCGCCTCGCGACCCGCCGGCGCCGCCCTGCCGTACGGTGGCCTCATGGCGCACGCGTCGCCGCTGACGGCTTCGCACGCGCTGGCGACCTGCTGAGCCGGCGGCCGTGAACTGGTGGGCTGGGTTCGGACTGGACGCTTCAGCCACAGTCGGGCGGATGCTCCTTTGAGGGCGGTGTAGGGCTCAGTACCCTGAGGATCAGTAGTGAAGACTGTTAAATGGAAGAGATGAAAACGTGGGGCGGCAGCAGGTCTCACGCATGCGTGCGTGTGCGTCCCTGGCCTGGCTCCCCGGCCCGCTAGGCCGCTACCATGTGAGCGACCGGCGGCGGCCCGACGTTTGTCTGGCCATTGTGTTTACTGCAGCTTGTGCACGGCATGTGCACGACGATGCTTTTGTGACTCCGCATGGTGAACAGATGCCAACGAGGAGCCTGTGTATTCTGGGCTGTATCCTAGCGAGGAGGGCGGGGCCGCAGCGCCCGCCCCGTGTACCATGTCTCTTTTCTTCTTGAGCACGGCATGGGTGCGGCATGCTTGGGAGCACCGTTGGTGCGAGACATGCTGTCGCTTCATCTAAGGCCAGGAAAGGCGAAGGCGGAGAGGGTTGACGGCGAGGAAGTAGAGGGCATTATCATGACGATGGCGATGATTGTGGAGCACCAGGAGAAAAACGAGCAGCGCGAGACTTAGTGAATTAAGGTAAACTATGTGCGCGTGATAGGGCGATAGGTCGTTGGAAAGTTACGCCTCCACAGAGGCCAGAGGAGCCCTCTTGTTATTGTCGTGTGTGGTACCCTTAATGTTTTGTGGCATTACCCGTGTCGTGTTGTGTGGTGCATCATTTGGGGACTGGGTGGAACAATATGATTGTTACACTCATGAAGCCCGGCGGTGAAAGGACATGTATGGCGAGGGCTGGTTCCGGGCGGTGGTGGAGGGGGTGCGAGGGGCTGTAGCAGCCTGGATTCCCCGGCAAGTCAGGTACACAAGCACGAGGGCGGTGATTAGTGTTGCACAGAAAAAGGGACGTCACGCAGGTGTGCGGATGGCGTCGGGGCTGCACAGCGAGCCCAGGTGTCCGCTAGCGCATTAATTAATTGCTGGTCGTTCTGGAGGGCATGCAACTCGGCGCGGCCGCCGCCAGCATATTGTATTAGTTCGTTAAAGGGAGTGTCTCTCTTGTCGCTGCCGGGTGGCATGCTGCAGAATATGGATTGCATGTGGGAGGCGCGCCGAGGCAGGGCTGGCAGAGATTGAGGGACAAGCCTGGTACACTTCTGTGGCGGCCCGCCGTACCTGTGCGTGTGGGGAGCGGGTGCGTGGTGTTTAGGGCGGACGCTCCCCGGCTGTGCAGTCGTCTGGAAAGCGTGATGGGGCCATTAGTTCTTCCTACGTTATACGAGCTACACGCGGGCGGCGCAGCGCGGACGTCGTCGCCTGTACTGTATTGTACGGCGTGTGCGGCATTGCCTGTGTGCTAATGCATCAAACTGCTTTGTGGACTTTGTTTTGCGGGGCCCGCTCCGTTTGTGCGCATCCGCTGCCGAGGTCTCTTTGCCATGGGTACAATTGCCATGGCAAACAATCAAAGTGAGTCCGTCAGGTGACCGCTGTGTCGCGCGTGGGATCCCGTTGGCATACTAGGCACGGACAAGCGCCTGTCGTCTACAGCCATGCCGTGTCCGTGTTCCTCAGCTATGCGACGGCGACTGTGCGCTGCCCCCTGCGTCTGGGGTTGTTGGGGCCTTTCCTGTTTCCGGTGCGACTGCCCGCCCGCCATGGTCTGTCGAAGGCGGGCGCGGAATTTGCACATAGAGGCTTACAGTCAAGCGCAAGTAGGGATGTCTCGTCGAGGCCTTCGGACATCCCCCTGTTCCCATTGTTTGTGTCCTGAGTTATGAAGGACTCAGGTAGGGTAGGCACGGTTGCTTGTAGCAGTGAAAGTGTTGTCTGTATACGTGTACCTGGAGGCTTAGAGATGGGCGAGTCCTGGCTTTACCGTGTGTGCTCCGGAAACATTCTTTGGTGGCTCGCCTGTCGGCGCCTGTATTTGCTTGCGCCATGCGGTGTGAGGAGGGCTAGGCCCCACGATGTACCCCTCGCGTTCGCTCGCTTTGTTAGGGCCACCTGAAATGCGATGTGCTATGTACATCATCCCACGCACGTAAGAACCCGCACATATTCCACATATCCCACAGCTCTGTCGCAGGAGCCCAATAAACGTGGTAGCCAACTAGCGTTAGCCCTACACCCCGCGCTTTTGGCACCATCCCACGTGTGGATCACCTGCGGTCGTCACCAGGCCCTAGATCAGGATGTCAGTAGCTGCGCTGGACTGATCCAAAATGCGGCGCGCGAGGGCATGCACAATGACCTAAGGGGGGCTCGCCTATCCTTAACAATCGAGTGGACAGGCCGAACCTTCAGGTCTGATCGCTGATCCCATGCCGCGAACCCACGTGTCGGAGGTGACCAGGGCTTTGCTGCCCAGCCTCATCTCCAGCATCCTGACGAACCTCGTAGCCCACAACCAAGAACCAACCCTCACAGTGACGCACACGTAGTACATCCCTAACCTGGCGCCTCAAGTCCTGAGTCGGCTCCGTACGCGTCAACGCGCCGTGGACAGAAACCACGAACCACAACCCATGGGTCTGGCTGGGGCGGCGCCCCAAAGGGCGCGGCGCCAGCGCTGCTGAGAACGCTCTCGGCCTCATTGACCAAGGCGGTCCACACAGCGATGAGGTGAATCTACCCTTGTGCCATTCTGGCCTCTTAGCATGGTTTGCTATCCCCTGGCCAAAGAAAACCAGTATTGTACCGGCAACCTGTACTGTACTGTGACGTCACACCCTCGGGTGTGCATAACCGTAGAGGCGGGCTGCCCTGTGCCTGTTTTCTTTTATATTGTACGAGGGTCCCTTTTCTTGAGGGGGCGGGTGGGCGGGCGGCGGGGCGGGGTGGGGCGGGGGGACGCAGGAGGGCGGGGGGGGGGGCGGGAGCTCCTCACCGCAGCCGAAGGCCGGTCAGAGGGTACCGAGGGTACTGGTGTCGGATGGTCGTTCGACTTTTGGTTGGCCACAGGGTCATGCATACAAGCATCTTTGGTTGTGTGGTTGTATGCGCGGACCTGACATCTGGGATGGCCAGCACGGCCTAGAGAGTGTATATGACCGTAGAGGTAGCCTACCCACACGCCGCCATACATGACCTCCTCCCGGATGCGAGCCGTGATCTGCTGGCTCACGGCCTTCTTGTCCTTCAGCACATCCCTGCACATCCGCGGTCTTTGGGTTGGGTCTGCGCGCGTCAAGTATCAAGCGCTCTCGGTACGTATGTGCCACCAATGCCCTCCTTACCGCGGTGGCGCCACTGCATGTGGACGGGCACTTCTTCCGCACCCGTGCCCGTGCGCCGGGGCCAATGAGCGAAAGGGATGCCAAATGGCGCACTGGGGCTGCACGAGGGACTGCATGCAGCGCAATGTACGGGCGGCCCCCGCTGAGTGACATGTATGGTCCCTGCACCCCGCATGACGACCGGCATGGGTAGTTTAGCATGCCTATGACGACATGTGACGGCTATGCGTGGGCCGTCCTATTGTTCAATGATGCAACTCCCACGATGCAACTCCGATGGTGCAACTCCTATGATGCAACTCTGATGCAACTGCTAGCAGACTCATAAAAGCCGGTTCGGTGCAACCTTGGGAGGTTTGCCGATTAGTGTCATAACTGGACACTATGTCAGCCCCTCTTGCAAGGAGTCTTGTGGCGAGCCTTGTGTGCCTCGCCGCACTGGCACAAGTGTTTGGAGGTGCGTTGCTGAGGGCCTTGATAGCCATATATTTTGCACAGACGCGTTGCATTACACACAGGCTTAACGGAGAATGAGCTCATTCAGCAATACAAAGATGTGACCGACTGGCCCAGCTTCGTTCCACAGCAGATTGACACACGGTGGGCCGCTGTGCTCTCAATTCTGACGAAAAGCCTGCTGTGCCCAAACGTCATTGTACGCTGCTGCAGCATGCTTTCATACCCGTTCTGCTCATTTTCCTTGTAGCGCGATCTGCGAGGCGAAATTGCCACCAAAGGTTGCTTACTTCACACGGCACACAGGAACACTGTGGGATTGGATGTTCGTAGCGGCAGAGCTCTCAATGCCATGGACCCGAGTGAACCCCGGCTGGTGAGTGGTGCGGTCATGCCCCTTCTGAGGTTTAGCCGCTCAAGGATAGCTCGTCGATAGCTCGTCCAGTCGCTCAAAATGTAATGTCCTGCGAGTGCCGTACGTGCAGGTACTCTGGCTACGGAATTGATTTTCGAAACGCAGAACGATTGTGGATCCAGTTTGGACCCATTATGTGCAGGGCTGCTGACGTACTAGTCTTCTGTGACACTGTTGTAGATGGCAAGTTTTCTAATCGAAACTGCGTCCCGCCGCATCCATGCGTCCGCTCCTTACTTCCGCTGACTCTGCTATAACTTCATTGCTCCGCAGCTCGGCCGGTTTTGCAACACGGCTGTGTGACCCCGACGATCCTCCAAGTCACCAACCGCTTCGACTATGGGCTCCACGACGACTCTGCTTACTATGCATTGATGGCTCAGGCCGCAAGTTCTAAGCATGTCTGGTGGATTGCCAATAACCCCTTTGAGGTTGAGCACATGCGAAGGTAGGTGAGGCAGGCATCACCCCATCCATGCTTGTCGGCGGCGGTCCATTTGAATGGACCGCAGCCTCTGCCGAGCTCCCGGCTCACCCCGCCCTTTACGACAGGGCCAAAGTAGACATGCCCGCAGAGCGATATCACATGATCCGGCCAGTTGGCTTTGCCGCGATCAGTCCATCGCCCAACCCTGCAAACCAGAATCGCTACATTATTGTGATGAGGGCTAAGGGCGATAAGACGTGCCTGGTTCCCGAGCTGAACAGCAAGGGTTTACTGGGCGCTGTCGACTTGAAGGACCCCGGACACTATGGCGGGCCCAAAGGCCTTGCAAGCTATGCGGCGGTCCTCCACACCCCGTACCAGGTGTGAACGAATAATGACCACGCACGGGACATCGCAACAAACATGTACGCTTGAGATACATGCATCGATCCGTTATCCGTTATCCGTGAAGTCTATCTTAACTCTCCAATAATGTTTCGTCGTCATCATCATCGTCACAGGTGTCGATCATGGGCCTGTATGAAACGCTTGCGGCTGGCGGCACCTACATCATCCCGAGCTACAGCTTTCTGCGGAGCATTGCGGCGAGGTGCATCGAGATGAGGTTCATTGCACGGTAGGTGCATCGCCGCAGCATGTATGCGTATGCCACACGTACATGCGTGCAATGTGTATGTGATGATCGCTCTATTTACTTTGTGCAAGCCCGCGTGTTAACACACGCGTGTGAACTAAGCCTACATACATTTCACACGCGCTCACCATCACCACTCACCCATATACACGAACAGGCTCACGCAGGGGCCGCCGGCTAGGTTGCTTTGTCACTTGTAGATAGACCTGTTTATTTTGAGCATACTGTCATTCTGCATGCATAACACACGGACGCGTATGCGCACACATACAGGTGGAATAGTCTGGAGCCGGAGATCGAGCAGCTGTGGGAGTGGTACCATGCCGACTTGCGAGAGGTGAGCAAGCAGCAGGGGCGGGCAAGCACGCAAGACCTGCTACATCTGCCATGGCATCTATCCATTTGCGGTTAGTTAGATCTGCATGATCTAGCACCTATTTATTCAAGGATGAGTGGTTGTTGCGGCCTGCTGACTGCCTATTTACAGTGGTAATATGTGTCATACATATGTTCATGCTGCATCTGGGGGATGGAAGGGCCCCTCAAGATAGATGCAGTGGCTTGCTCTGCCGCAACAGATAGACCTTCAGGGCCTCACTCCTTCGATTCAATTACGCCAGAGCTGGCTGTGATGCGCCCGGTGGGATATTTCGATATTATATTTTTTCATGCTGCCAGCCATGCACACATGTAGATAGATGGCTTTTCTAGCTGCCACCAATCCTAGCAACCCATCGTTCTATCTATCTTCCCACCTGCTTATCCATCCACAAACAACCAGGCTTTCGTCTACTTTGACAGCTGGGACCACCTCGCCCAGCTCATGAACGGTAAGTGCCATCATCCACATATATAACGCATACTTTATGGCCAAGCAATTAAAGCTTACGAGCATAACCAGCAAATCATCACCCAGAAAGACACGTACACACACACTGCCGGTGAAATGAAACACATGCATGTTTGACAATAATCGGCAATCAGTGGCATCACACACACACATACACTTCTTACCTTGCGCGGTGCAGACCCAAAGACGGCGGATATGCTGAAGGACAAGAAAGCCATGGGCCAGAAGATCATGGCCCGCATCCGGGAGGAGAGCCTTTCGTCATGGAGGCATGTTATAGAGAACGTGACTAGCCACATCTGCCGCCCCCCCTGACGCCACCGTTTCTATATATCTATCTATCCATGGCTTGTACGTACATATATAAGGGTCGCCGTTCCTAGAGATATATGTACATAATGATATACATGTGTGACATCTATCTATATATCATTCTCACTTGTTTCTTGCTTCACGCCCTTGTTGTGGCTGGTAGCCCCTTGCTTGATTGATGGATCGCCATGGCCCACCCACAAGGCAACTCAGCCGCCTAGCTATGTCAATCAATCATTGACAGGTTACTGGTTGTCTATCTGTTGTCTGTGTGCTGCGCTGTGCTGTTATGCTGAATGCATGTGTGCGTGTGGTGTTTATTAGTGGTGTCGTTGGGCGCGCAATGGTTCGTGCACCTTTGAGTGTAGACAAGGTAGGGTAGTTAGACTATTGTCAGCAAACTGCTCTTGTAACAAATCCACAATCTAGCCAAGGTTTGCCCGTCCCCGCCCTCTCTATCTGTAGTTCTATCTTATCTCTCTTCAGCCTGGTTATCTTCCATTTTGGGGATTCGTTAGGTCGCACGTTTTCCCTTCCTCCGGAGGCCACGAAATTCGTTTGGCTGGGGACGATTTCGCCCCCACGGGACCGTGCCGGTTTCGTAAACGTTTCGAGGGGTGCTGCCAGCGGTGCAAAACGAAAATCGAATCATCACACACATAAGCACCTGATACTTCACCGCCCATCAGGAGCACCACAAAACCGATGTTAATGAATCGGAACAGAGCACCTGGGCACACATCCAAGTAGGGGCCTGGTGAGATGTTGCCGTGGCCGTCCATGATTGGCGGCAGATGGGATCGGACCCGTACGTTTTGGGCTGTTTACAGATCCTGGAATTCGTGTGGCTGACGACGATACGAGGCCTATCAGAACCTCATTTTTCTCAAGTCCGGGTCAAGTTTGCGCTCTCGTTTTTTGTAAATCATGTCCACAGCAAGGGGTATTTTTCGAAAAAACGTTTAAGATAACCAGGCTGTCTCTCTTGCTCATGTGCCGAACAATCAACACCGTGTCCGACTTGCTTGGGCGATCAACATCCTAACTACCGCCCTAACTTAGCCCCTGCGCCAATCATCAACCGCGCAGCAGTGGCGGCGTGCACGGCTGTGTGCAGTATATGCATTGCACTGCCCTGCTGCCCTGCCCTGCCCTGCCCTGCTGCCATCACCGCTGTTTTGGAGAGGGGTTCAAGGGGGAAGGGTGTCCCTTCCCGGGGCCCACACTCGTGTTCCCCGCCCCCTGAACGGATGGAGCTCGTGCACTGATGCCGCTTCCACGGGACTCGTCACGGCTCATCCGCCAATGAAATTGGCTGTAAGACGGTGCAAACCTACTTAGCAACTAAACGATAATGAACCCGAGAGGGAACGAACCAAGAACGTATCAAGGAGGTGTTAAGAAACACCGGGTTGGCCCGAGGCGGAAAGCCTGGGAGGAACGGAGCGATCCAGTACGGCGGTACAGCTTGGATCCAGGGTCCCGTAGACAGCTCTCGATACGTAGCGAAAAGGTAGCCCAAGGAGTCCAGATAGAAGTCCGTATAAGTCCGTAGGTCGCGTGTTACAGTCCTCCCCACTTAGAGCGAGAGTCCCTGCGAGCTTGTTGCTGTTATGGGCAGGGTGTGCCTCGGGGGGTGCCGTGGGAGAGGGCAGTTAAGTGCGCTGGCGTTTGGTAGGTTGCGCAGCCTCTCCTTTGTTACGGGCGGATGCCCGCTTAGCAGTCTTTTCGAGAGAGGCCCAGTATTCGTCCAGGGCAAGGGGGTGATGTTGTCC
>LSYV01000338.1:2903-14183 GCA_001584585.1 Gonium pectorale | reverse complement strand
GGCCCGGGGTCTTGGGACGACGTGCCAACATCGCTAAGCGAGCGAACCGGCCAAAAGCTTCACACGGCAACGGTGGTGGTGGTGGCGGCGGCGGCAGGAGCACATGCAGCGGCAGAGGTGTTGGGGCCGCAACAGACCGCGGCGGCAAGCAGCAGTGCAGCGATGGCCAGTGCACCGGGTGCCGCAGGGTCCGCACTGCGACAGGTGGTGGGCCTGGCCTCGGCCGCGCAGGGTCCCGGAGACGGCATGGCAACGACGGGAGGCTCAGCACCGCCAACACGCCATGACGCCGCTGGCACAGGGCCAGGGGACACTCCGCAGGCTGAGGAGGAGCGCGCGCGGCCTCGCCAGAGTTGGCCTGCTCGAGTGACGAGGGGGAACAAGAAGAGGCGGAGGAGCGCCAGGAGGAGGGACGCGCGGCCTCGCCAGCGATCTCATGCTTGAGCGATGGAGAACAAGAACAAGAAGAGACGGTGGAGCGCCAGGCGGAGGGACGTGCGGCCTCGCCAGAGTTCGTATGCTCGAGCGAGGAGGAGGAAGAAGAGGCGGGGGAGCGGCCGGAGGAGGGACGCGTAGCCTCGCCCATGTTTATGTGCGTGAGTGACGACGAGCAGGAACGGGATGTAGATCGTGCACCCTCCCCGGAGTTCCCGTACTCTGATGAAGATGACCAGTAGCTGGCAAATGATGGCGTTGGGGGAGAAGGGCGTCTGGAGGAAGGCCTTCGCCCCAGCAGCAGCCTGACATGGGACTGGCAAGCAGGTGTTGATGGTACGGTTGGCAGGCATGCAGGGAGTGGAGCCCGGTATGGCATGATCCGCAGTTTGAACGCAGTCTCAACGTGGGATGATGAGAAACTGTGCAAGTCTTTGGTGGTCTCTGTGGATCCCACTGAGCGAAATGAGTAAAGGACGGCTTACGAGAATGGCTCTGATGTTGTAGGCAGGTACTCAACTCCCAATGGTGCAGGCCGAAGCTGGTGTTAACGTGGGCCTGGTACCGGCTGGGAAGATTACCCTTCCCCGTGCAATCACTGCTTCCGCCACCGCCTTACTGATTGTGGCCTCTCCAGGTGCTGTGTAGTAGACTGCTAAGCGCCGGGCAGCATGCGGAGGGCAGAGTGTCCGTGAAGGGGTGCATAGTTGTGCCCTGGGCAGAGTGTCCGTGAAGGGGAACGTGGGAACGCGTGGGCATGGCCTCTGTGTATTCTAAGGTTTCAATACTGCTCGTACGCACTGACATGCTCGAACATGGTAGCTTTTTACACTAGTAACTGCCAACAGTGACGTGGCCGCAAGCGCACGGCAAGTCATGCGGTAGACAGTTCAGTTTGTTCTTTCCCTTGCCTTCCTGGTAGCAAGCTCTTCTCGGGCATGGTGCATATGTTGGGTGAACGAATTGTGAACGTTTCGGGCACGCTGGCCCCTCAGGGACAGAAGGGCCGGTCTGGCCGGTCTGCTCGTTGCCATCGCCCGCCATTACTTTTACCAGCCCAGCCTACTATCTGGAGTGTGTATTTGTGTAGTGGCGGATCCATATTCGTTGTTTGGAGCTTGCTTTCCCTCAAGGGGCGCCGGGGCGGAGCCCCCGCTTCCGTATGCATGCCCGGCTATAAAGCTGCCTGACATACACTGTCGCACCCGCACTTCGCAAGTGTCCCCTCAATGTAACCCATGTGTTCTCTCCATGTAACCAATGTGTCCCTCCATGTAGCCCATTCATTTGCATCGACGCATGGCCACCTGTGCATGCTGTGGACAGCAGGGTATTCGAGCCTGTGAGTACTTGCAGCATGCAGAGACATCCAGTTGCAACGCACACATAGCGTCGTACCGGTACGCATTCTTGCTCTATTGCGTCAGGGCAGCACTGCTGGTCGCGGCAATACAACAGTAGCGCACATACATCTTGCTTCAGTCAATTTGGCATCTCTTTTAACTCGGCGCTTCGTTCTCCCTTCCCCGTTTCCTGTCGCGCATGCGGCGCATACCACCAACACTTGCTAGCTAGCGTGTGACTTCAAGCACGCTAATCACGGCCTAGGTAGTCGCGGGTCCGCATTTCCTTGGTCGCGCCATGGACCGCGAAGACGAGGTACTTTGTGCTTGCTTAGGAGCTGAGGACAGCACTTTAGGAGAGCCAACATGCCCCAATCCTTGCAGCCCGTCTCGGGAGAGTTGGACGACAACGACCAGTTTCAGGGAACGTCGCGATCAACGGTAGTGCAGAACCAACCGCACGATGAAGTGAGTCCTACGCTCAGAGGAATACAATGCGTCCCTTGGGCGAGCCGCGGTCGGGGGTGACATGTCTACGCAGGAGGTGAACCTCAGCGAGTCTGAGAGCTTTGCTGGAGCTGATGAGCCGCCGACGGTGCCCCGCGGTAGGTACTGTGGTGCTGCGGCCGGGGTAGGTCCCACGCTCACATATCTGGTACCCACGACACGCAGACGCTTCCTTGATAGAGTCACATGACATGGACGAGGGGCCAGCGGCACCAGCGCGGACAATGTCCCCAGATGCGTATGGCGACGGCCCTAAGCATGGAGGTCAGTGCGCAGCGGATCGGTCTCGGTGTGGGGCTGAAGGCTTGGGTGGGTCTTGGGGGGGTGGCCCCCCCCACCCCCTTGTAGCTACGGACGGCAGGTTTGGGAAAAGCCCTCCTGTCGCAAACTATGCCGAGCATGGGTTTTCGGGCGCGGGCGTGAACATCTCTGTGCAATGCTTCAGGTGCGGAGCCGCTGGCGGCCTTGAGCGCTCTGGACAGTAAGTATTTCCGTCGAACACTGGGTGCCTTGCATGCTCCTGGACCTGGTGCATGGCACATGTCGTGGCCAGAACCGCCGACATCAGCCTTCCCTTTCACCGAAGACAAATCCTAGCGGAGGTCGCTGCAGGTACTCCAGGCACATTGCGCCTCCCTGCGCCCTGCCAGGCGCTCCCTTTGTTGCTGTGGCCTCCTTCTCGGCCACCCCCCCCCCGCTGACACCCTCCGTGCAACTCGTCCACTCGGCACAGGGCAAAGCGGCGCCGGCAGCGCGGACGATAGTGCGCCGTCGGGTGCGTACAACGCGCAGGAGTACAAGCACCTCAACGTGCCCGATGATGTGCGGGAGCTTTTCCAGTACATCGGGCGCTACAAGCCGCAGACTGTGGAGCTGGAGACGAAACTGAAGCCCTTCATCCCCGACTACATCCCCGCGGTGGGCGGTATCGATGAGTTCATCAAGGTGCCGCGGCCCGATGGCAAGCCCGACTACCTGGGCCTCAAGGTATGGGGCGGATTGGCGCGAGCAGGGGTAGCGAGTAAGAGAAACAGGCAGGGGGGAGGCGGGCGTGTCAAGGCCTGGAAGAAGCCGGGTTGCCACCTTCGGATCCGCTGCGTTGCTGGGAGGTTGACGCCCCAACGACAGTCCCAAACGAGCCCCAAAGACAGTCTCGCCGTTGCGCTACCACTGGCTGGGGCGCATGCAATGACTGCGCAGTCGCAAACTGGAGCGCTAGCGAGGCGCATGCCGACGATTTGGCAGCGCATGTGTGCCAACCTCTTGGCTGCCCAGCCGGTTGGCTGGGCGTGCGCAGCAAAGGGGTAAACGCCAA
The DNA here is from genome assembly GCA_001584585.1 of Gonium pectorale. Lineage (NCBI taxonomy): Eukaryota > Viridiplantae > Chlorophyta > Chlorophyceae > Chlamydomonadales > Volvocaceae > Gonium > Gonium pectorale. The sequence continues at coordinate 10,583 of LSYV01000338.1, read as the reverse complement.
GGGAGAAGGGGGCTCGGGCACAAGGGCCAGAACGACGGGGTCCTGATTGTATCTGGGCTCGGAAGTGGGCCGATGGGGCGCCAGGTGGGTAACCCGGAGCAGCTAGCTCGGGCTCTCGCCAAGGCACGTACAGGCGCCGATACCGCTCCCGGTCCTTGCACATGGGTCCGCCAGTGCACCTCTCTGTAAGTCTCCCTCCTTTGCCCATTCTCAATGCCTTCCTAGGTCCTGGATGAGCCGGCGGCGAAGCAGTCGGACCCAACGGTGCTGACGCTGCAGCTGCGGCAGCTATCCAAGGAGGCGCCGGGCGCCAAGGCGGACATGGTAGGCCGCCTGGAGCACGTAGACGAGAACAAGGCCAAGAAGATCCAGCAGTGGATCGGTGGGTCGGGCGACTGGCTGGGACGCTGAGTGAGCCGGGACAGGGTCTGGCTTCCTCGAAGGGGCTGCACGGGCAGGCAGCCTGGCCCGTCCTATCGGCCTACTCAGGCTGCCGTGGGAATGCCTCTAATCAACGCTGCCGACTTTATCGCGTGTTCCTACCTCATGGCAACGACATTATGGCCTGTGTCACGGGACGATATCAACGCAGGCTCCATCCTTGACATCCACAAAGCCAAGCCGGCTGCCAGCGTGTCGTACAGCAAGCGCATGCCGGAGATTGAGGCGCTCATGCAGGAGTGGCCGCCCGAGGTGGAGAACTTCCTCAAGACCATGCGCATGCCCTCGGGCGACGTGGTGAGGCATGGGGCGTCGGCGAACGCGTGTGTGGGTGGTGCGCAGCTCGCTCCTAAGCCCTCCGTAGAGCCGCAAGGCCAGTGGATATGCAGCGTATAAGACACTAAGTTCTTGAAGCTAGTTGGTTCCTGCGCTTCCCTCCACATGCCACTTGTCAGTCGACATGTCGCCCCATAAAGACTAAACATGGGTCTTGCTCCAATTCGTCAGGCACGGGAACTTACAAAGCCGAACCTGCCGCGCGCCTTAACCCCCTTGATTTCATCACAGGAGCTGGACATCAAGACGTACGCCAAGCTGGTGTGCACACTGCTGGACATTCCCGTGTACGACGATCCCATCGAATCGCTGCACGTGCTGTTCACGCTGTACCTCGAGTTCAAGAACAATCCCATCTTCCGACAGGTGAGCCTCAGACCGCCTGGCGAGGCGACTGCTAGTGTCGGGTTCGGTAGCGAGTCTCATACAATGTGCAGACAACCGTGTTGAAAAGGAAAACGCATACGACGACCGTGTCTTGTGTGAAAGCAGGTCCTTGCCTCGAAACCGTACCCTTCTTGGCTCCTGCTGCGCCTCGAGATGACGCCGAACGGTGTGTTGCCTATCTTGCAGCACATGGAGATGGAGAACAAGCTGGACGGAATGGCGGGCGGCGTCCCTGGCGCTGGCGCGGCGGACGTGCTGGGCCTATAAGGACCAAAACAGTTTCCCGTGGGCTTCGTGGCCCATGCCGATGCTTGGTGCATTGCTACGTGCAGCGGCTGGTCGTTCGCGGGTCGGCCTATGAAAGGAGGGGAGCGTGCCGGCACGGGATGCGACGGGTGACGGATCTTGCGTTTCCGGCCGGGAAACTGATCAGCGGGCCTGCAATCCCGGTAACAATCGGTCGTTGGATGTCCTGTACATATGTGTGCAAGGAGTGATTGGACCCGAATGAAGCCGAGTGGCTGCATGATGCATGACACTTGGTGTCTCTGAAGTTTGCGCGCTAGCTTTGGTGTGCGAGGTTGCGCGGGAATGGCCTCCACACGCCTCAGGCTGGGACGAGTGGGTTTGCAACGTGTCGCCCCTGAGCACAGGCATGTTGGTCTTTAGCACGTTTGCTTTGGCAAGACGGCTGGCACGCAGCTCGGAACATGCATTATGGCTCAGGTGCTGAGGTCCGGGCCCGTAAGCCTGCGAGGCAGGGATGAAGCGCACAAGTGAGCGGGGTTCCCACATTTGGGCACGGACTGACACAATGCGCGCGCGACCTGTGCAGCCAGTTTGTAAAAGGTTTGCATGTGGCTGTGGACACGCATGCGTCATTCAGGTATGTGCGGACGCGGACCGACCTCTGCGGTACAGCAGTACCAAAAATTGAGAGCCCCCTTCCGAAACCCAGAACACTTTGCCTTGAGAGATGTCAGGCAGTCAATAGCAAATTTGGGCATAGAGACGTGCAGTGGACCTTTTAGGGCGTATGCGGTGCTAGGCAGTCGGGGGAGAGCTAGGAACATGGAGCCTGGGGCCATGCTCAGCCATCAGCCGAAGCTTGAGGCAAGCACCAACCAGGACCCTCACAGCGACTTAAACAGCTCCTTCCTCCACTTCCTGACCGATGACCTCGGCTTCGGCTCTGAAGCGTTGGATTCCGCAACGCTAGAGGCCGTCTGCCAGGTGGCTGATAGGCCTGACAGCAATTCGGGCCAAGCAGCCGTATGTGGCGCAAGCAGTCGGCAGCTCACAGCCGCACAGCCCAATTTGCAACCCGCACCCTCCAAGCGGCCCCTTGAAGATGAGGATGCTGCGTTTTCGGACTCGGACGACGAGGGTGGAGGCCGAGGGGAGAAATCCTCGGCCAAGAGGTCGAAAGGGGGTGAAATGTCAGCCGCGGCGACCAAGAAAGCCTGCCGGGAGAAGGCGAGGCGCGAGAAGCTAAACGAGCGGTAAGAATTACACCGGCTTACAAGCAGATTTTCAGATCCTTGAGCAGTTCTTGCCCGATGAAGGTTCGCCGACTTGGCTCGGCTCATAGACCCCAACGGGGAGCCCAAGACAGACAAGAGCACAATCCTCACGGACGCGATCAAGTATGTACAGCAAATGACTGTCGAGAACCACCAGCTTCGGCAGCTGAACAAGTTCCTTGAGGTGCGCATCCCCTCGCGACACGCTTGGGTTTTGGCCGCGTCCGGCAAGTGGCGGCAATGTTACTGACAAAATAACCCATTGTCTTTTGTCAGGAACGTGTTTCCACGCTGGAGCGCGAGCGGGGTCAGCAGCTGTACCAGCAGAGCCTAATGATGACGCAGATGGGCGGAGGCCAGCTGATGCAGGCCGGGCAGGCGATGATGGTTGGTGGCCCTGCTGGCATGATGGGCGGTGCCATGCAAGGTCGGTGCGCTGAAATCGGCCGTACCCGCGACCGCGCACTCGAGCCACGCACTACTTTTCTCAGTCATGAGCTCTCGCCTCTTTAACCTAGCCGCCTTCCGTCCCCAGCTGAGTCCTGCATATGTCAATCCGGTGAAGCGACTGTGGTACGAATGTCAGTACGGCTGCAGGCGACGCTCATAAGGAGGCTTGGATGCTGCTTATCAAACAGCCTTGCGGTCACAGCGAGTTGTACGCAAGATTGATGGAATGACCCAGTTTGCTAATCTGGACCCATCTTCATGCCGCTCCCTATCGTGCAGGCCCTGCAATGGCCCATCCCGTCGCGATGCAGGCGTCGGCGGCCATGGCGTCCTCGAGCGGCGCCCTAATGTCCGCGGCGCCCCTCCCAGCGGCCCCCACGCCGCCGCTGCCCACGCTCCACTCGCAGCCGCACCAGCAGCAGACGGTCGCGGCAGGCATGGTCACCCCGGCGCAGGGTGGCATGATGATGCAGATGCCGGGGGCGGTGTCAGGCATGGGGACGGCAGGCCTCGGCGTCACGGTTAACGTGGCCGCGGGAGCAGGCCCCAGCAAACCCATCATGGTCAACGCAATGCCGGGGGCGATGCCGTACCAGGGTATGTACTGGCTGCCACCGCAGATGATGGACAGCACGCAGGACTCGCTTCTGCGCCCGCCCGCGGCCTAGACGCGTGGACTGAGGGCTCGCGTTGTGAGGCGAGGAGTGCGCGAAGTGCAGGGCGCAACGAGCTGGTGGCGCGGCCCGTGCCTGAATGGAGCACTGCAAGGCCGTCAGCTGCGTGGTTATGCCAGTGCCAGACTCTGGGAGACGCCCTGCGCGGCTGTGTCGGCGGCAAACCCGTACTCCGGCAACGTTCGGGTTCTTGCGTTGGTGTTCCTCAATACTTGGTCCTGGGTCGGTCGGGGAAACGGCCCAAGTCGGTCGCAAATGCGACCCAAGGAGGACCGCGCGTCGTCCTCTGTCGCCGAACAAGCAAGACGTGTAGTGTAGTGCGTCATGGCGACGAGAGTGACGTAGTTCCGTCCCCGCCGCTTGCAGCGATTATGCTGCGCTTGGATGCGGGCACGTGTCGGACGTCCACTGCTTATCCATGACCACGGGGAGAAGTGTCTCAATTGCTAACTATCTACAAGCGTAGCATTTAGCATTGCAGCGGCCTGTGTCGATGAGCGTTGACGCTGAGCAGCGGACGTGGGTGCTTATTTCCTGCGGCTGCTTAGATTGACATCCTGGTTTCTAGATGATTGGTTTGCATGGATGGTGCTAGCTGAGAGTGTTGACTATTGTTTGTGACGCTGGCTATTGTTCGGGCGAGCACGGCTGCGGGTTCCTGGCGGACGAGTGGCCGGTTCGCGGTAGAGCCTTGCTAAGCGTGAGGTGGGACGGCATGCAGGAGGGGCTACGACCGATTATAATATGGTATCTGGGGTCTTGGCAACGGATCATTCTCGTGACGTGGGTGCTGGGGCAATGGTTCGGACACCTTGCTGAAACACCACATCTGTACGCAGCTCGTGCTGCTCCCTCTTCTGTGGAAACAGTTGCGATTTTTGTGAGTTTGCCGATTTCCCATGCAACTCCCTTGCATTGCATGGGCGGCGGACACCGCTGTTGGCTCCTGCACACGGGTAAAGCACGGTCGTAACCGTACATGCTTGAAAGCTGATGAGCGTTACTAGCTATTGTACCATTGGATGTGCTGCGGCTTGCCTGTTTCTGTGCCCGGTCGTCCCTCTGCTCCCGTGGCCCCCGAGGGCGACGGTGAGGCGGTTGTGCATCGCCGATGCCGGAATGGGGTCAATTGAGGCAGAAATGAGTGAAACCAGGTGCTTGTCCGGACCCGTGCATACGCACGCATACATGCATCCGCCCTGTAACAGTAATACATGTGAGTCTGGGATGCGTCAGGAGGTCTTCATGTACGGAAGGCCACAGGGCTGACTACAACCGTGCTCATTACACGCCGGGCGCTGGCCAATCGACTTGGCAGATATTAACACGAGTCATGTATCAATGCACGCGGTTACGTTCGAGGACACTTTCAACCGCAGATTTGAACCACGGCGCACACTCCTCAATGCGCCTGCTTCATTTGGCACGAATCTGTTAACCATACACGGCGTCACTCGGTTGCGCTGGCACGAGGCACGAGCTTCAACACGCCAGCCTGTACCTCGTCCTGCCCGAAAGCTGAGCCGCAACCACGGAGGGACCTTGTCCTTGCTCGAGCCCCCAGAACCCACCGCTGCCACCCCGATCCGCAAAATCAATCTCCTTGTGCCCAACGACCCATTGGTCGCAGGGCCAGAGAGCACAAAAGATTAATACGCTGTAGAGGAAGAGGGACCCCATGGAGTGAATACACGTCACGGCCAGCAGCGACGCAGCAGACCGCAACGCGCATCTGGCAAGCCGGACCGGTGCAGCCAACCCCGTTTGTTTCTTGTGCTGGAAAGGAGAGCGGAGTCAGTTGCGGCAACTTCGCACCCCTGTGCGGGGGAGCCAGGCTGCGGAGTTCGGGCTCCCTAGGGCCTCCTCGCTCGCGATTTGTGTCAGCTAGGGGCCCACGCAGCCGTGGTGCTGCAGGCACAGCCGCGACCTTGCGCCTGCGGGCAAGAGGAGCAAGTGCGGACCGGGAGATCTGGAAGGGTCGTAACCGTCTGAGCGGAGAGTAGAGCGCAGCACAGCCCGCGCAGCCCCGGATCGGCGATACCCCACACTCCCAAAGCCCAAAGCCCGTATGCAACCTGGAGGCGGTCCCGGAGCTAATGCAGCCCGGGCGCTCCCCGCGACCCGCATCGCAACGCCCGACTCGATTACGAGTGCGCAGGCGGCGTTGCGTCCATCGATGGGGCTGCTCCAATGTCCCATCCCTCCCAGCCCTCCCAACCCATGCCACCATGCACAACAAGGCGACCGGTGCGCTCGGGCTAAGGAGAAGCAAGGGCCGGAGTAAATGGGCAGCATGCGTGTAAGGCCAAGACAGAAAAACTGTAGGGGCCACGCTGTCGACCGCACCTGCACGAGGGCCTGTAGCGAGCTACTCCCCCAGGGCGCAGCCCCTCAGCCGCGGACCGGGACCGGCCGCTGTGCCGCCTGCATCGAGGGCAGAGTGCGGCACGCGAGGTCGCAGGCGCGGAAGCGCACGGTAACGCGATGAGGAGGGGGCACGCACGGCCGCCGACACCAGCCAAGCAATGACGAAGGCTGGGTCAGGCGCCACGACATCGGAACCACTGTCAATGGCCCGGTGCCCACTCTTTTCGCCATGGTCAACCGGTGGCCCGAGGAGCCGTGCGGGATGCTGCCCCGGTCTCCGAACTGCCCGTCCTAGCCCCTTGCTTGTTGGCCGTTTGGCCCTACCCCACTGAGAACGCCTTCCAACGTCCTGACCCTTAGCCCACCTGCTCTCGTTCGGCCGCCTCGACCCGGCCGGCTGGAGCTCCAGCCCGCCGGCTCCGCAGCCAGGGGCCCTCACGCAGCTCCGGCGGCCCCTCGGCCCCGCGCTTGCGGCCCCGGTCAGCGCCGTCACCGAGCAGCGGCGGACCGCGGCTGTTGGCAGCACGGAAGCATGACCCCGTTCTTGCAGATGTGCCCTTGAAGATGTCCGCAGCGTTTTCCACTGCTGACTTCGCCCCCACCTCCGCCTCCGCCCCCGCCGCCGCCGGAGTCAACGCCTCCGGACCACGTGCCGCCGCCCCGGAGCGGGCCGCCGCAGCGCCCATCCCCGAGGATGGCGACGCCAGCCCGCCCACAGCCGCGGCGGCGGCAGGCGTATCGGCGGCAGCGGTGGCGGCGGCTGCGGCGGCACCGGTGGTGGGACTGGAGGCGGCGGGAGGCCCAGACACCTGCATGCGGCCAATGAGGCGCCGGGGTCGCTTACTGTGCGGCGAAGCGCCGCCCCCTTGACCGCTGCCTGCGACGGGCACAGCATCGGCCTTCTCGGTCGTGACAGCCGGGGACTTGGCCGCAGCCGTCTCGGTCGCCGCCGGCGCGGCCAGCACCGCCAGCGCCGGGGGGCCGCCACCATCAGCGGTGCCGGCGGCGCCGTCAGCGGGGCCTGCGGTGGACGGAGAGGCCTTTCGCCGCTTGTGACCCGCGGCACCGCCAGCGCCCGGCTCCGCGTGTGCGGCTGCCCCACCGCCACCGGCGGCGCCACCACCGCCACCGTGAGCCATGCTCCGTGTCACGCGGCGCGTCGGACTACCGGCCTGCTCGGCTGTGCCCGCGCCGGCCCCATCGGCTTCCGGGGTCGACGGCCGTGGCGGCGTCGCCGCTGCCGCAATCGCCGCCTCCGCCACGTCTACCGCCGGGCTGTCGCGCCTCATGGCTCCCTGCCTCGCCAGCCGCCTCACAACCGGCTGCGCCACGGGGTCCCCAGCCCCGTGACTTGTCACCGCCGGCGGCGGCGGGTCCACCGGTTGCGACTCCGCCGCCGCTGCCGCCGCCCCACCGCCTCCGCCGCCTCNCCGTGCCTGGCCGCCGCCGCCCGCCGGACNCGCNGAGCGACACGACGCGTCNCNCCNGCACGNCGCGTCCCG
>LSYV01000336.1:10394-21803 GCA_001584585.1 Gonium pectorale | reverse complement strand
GTTACCGTTACTTTTTCGCATACACATGACAAAGGCCTTGACAAGGCAAGACGTGCTGGCGACGTGGCGTTCAGTCCATGTGTTGTAGTACAAGGCGCCAGGAGCATGGAGGCAGCGGCTGACGGCGGAAGGCTACGGTGCCCGCCTGGATGGAGCTGCCGTTGGCCGCCGGGTCACCTGGCGGCGGCGATCGCGTTGCTGTGCCGCGCCTCTCCTGATGAGCTGCGGACCAACTGTAAGCATGTCGGTACAAGCTCGGGGCAGCGCCGGCACTCGGGCCGCTGCGGACGCGCCCCGGCACGCCGCAGCGCGCCTCCAGGGTCCAGGTTACAGGTTACACGTCCGTCAAAGCCGGGGGGCCCATGGACGAATTGCGAATACTGGGGTGTGGGAGCGGGTTATGGTCCTCGTCTCTCCCCCGCTTCGGCGCATGACGCCGAAGTATGGCGTGCCTAGTATCCCAGACAGCCTGTAGGTAGGCTCCCACCGCAGCTGGCGGGGCCTCTTTCATAATAGTAGTCATGTTACGATGCCTAAAGCCCAAAGCAGCCTCGAATTCGTCTCGGAGTTGCTTGTAGCATGGGCATTCGCAGGACACATGTAATGCATCCTCTACGGCCGCGGCGTCACTACAGGCCTTGCATAGCCCGGGCTCGCCCATTGGGCCGGTTCACCTCCGTCTCCCAACACCCTAGTCTGAACCGCATCAACGTTTGGTGCAAGCTGGGTGCCATCACAGTCGCAGGGTGAAAAGGGTCTCCCATCCAGCTGGCATTCCGGCACATCTTAACTCCCGTCTCGCTGCTAAGGAAGTCGCGGGGTGCTCCAGTCACATAGGGCAGCCGCCACCGAGCATCAAGCCTGTCAGCAGAGCTATCCAACACTTTGCCAATGGGTATGAGCAACGACGCGAAGTGCGTTACCCGCGCGTAAGTCCCTCGGGGCCCGGATACCCGCGTCAGCAAGGAGGCGCAGTGCCCCTGCTGACCAGCAATCAGTCACCCCATCGACAAGCGCTAGCCTTATGTCTGCCACGAAGGCCCGGTGGCACAGCGTATCGGGGCGCTCTACCAGTCCGTTCCAGAACCGCAAACGCTCCGCGTGGGTTCCCACCTCCCAGCCTGCCATCCGTGATGACTAGGGCAGGCGGTGCGGGGGCGATGCGGCACGCGTTAGGCGCATAGGTAGCTAAGCAAGTGCTGGTCCGGCCCGCGCGTGTGGGGGATGGGTTGGGGGGCTCGTCAGCCGGGGCGCCGGCCGCTACTGCTCCGGCGCGGTCCGCCCGACCGCCCGCTGCGCCTGGCCAACCCGCGGGACACCTCCGTCAATGTGAGATGCAGTATCCCTGTCCTGTGTGAGTGGCAGATATGCGGCGCAAGAGGGGGGACGCGGAGGCGCGGCCGCCGCCGCGGCGTACCGTTCTACAGCTCAATGCGCCGGGTCGGGTCCGAGAAGCAGGCAGGCAGGAGGAGAGGCGACAGCCTGGCAGACTCCGTCCCACAAGATTGGTGGCCCCGCGCGGCGGCCGCGCCCGCACCCCGCAGGCCGCAGCCACTGTGTTACAGCCGAGTAGCGGTGCGGCGCTGCCGGCCTGGCCGGCCTGGGAGTCGATGACGAGCGTACAACAGCAGTGCCACTTGGGGAAGAAGTACAATTACGGGACAACTGCCAACTGCGCACGCAGGCCAGACATCAGGCGACTGGCGCCGCCGTGCTATTTCGTCGACGTACAACAGCCCTATCATGGAGGGCAAAGGAACCACCGGAGCTGCGGGCATGCACCTCTCTCTTGCAGCCCCGACCAACTTTATCACGACACCCGCCTCCCTCGTTCAACGCACTACGAAGGGGCCACTGCAGTGCGATTCGACTCTCCATCAAAGCACAAACTCACACGCTGCACAACAAACAACGCACATGCGGCACGACACGCAGTCTGAAAAGGAGAGCCCGCGAGGAAGCCGCAAACATACCCCAGCATGCCCGGCGAGGCGACACGCGGGCGGGATGCATGCGTTTTAGGGTTTTAGGGTTTTACCCCAAAGCCAGCAGCCGCCCGCCCGTGCTCGGAGAGAAGCCCCCCGCGAGGGGTGCCTGTACAGTGGCCCGAGCCAGACCCGGCAGAGCTTCACGCTGTGAAAGGTGCCGTTGCCCCGCCGTACCATGCCGTGTATACGACACATCACAGAAACACGTTCATGGAAGATGTACTACATATACGGCACTACGACACATGCGCGCACGACAGGAGCACTGGAACAGGACCATCAGAGTCCCCAGTAACATGCGCAATCCTCTTTGATAGTACGCGCGTAAGATTAAGTCGATAGCCGATCCAATACCGCAAACAAAGCGACGCAGCTTCGGCCAGGAAATCCATTTTGGTCGCACGAGGCAGACTGCCGCGCCGCGGTGGCCATCAGTCGCACTCTGTTTTCCTGTTTTCAAGAGCTGCAGTTGACGACGTATTCACATGTGAGGAAAACAAAAAAAAGCTTGCGTAGCTGCACAATGAAAGTACGTACTTTGGTTAAAGTGCCGTACACGAAGTGCCGTACCACATCACCGTGCGTGTCCATGCGACCGAAACCCCCAATCCAATGACAGCTCTAGCAGTCCCGCGTACGATTCGATATTCTTTCCGCCATCGTCACCATCATCATCATCGTCCTCGCCATTGCGCTCCCGAGTAGCCGGTGCACGCGTGGCATCATGGGACATGCACCGCCGTACGCCATACGCGGTACGCATATGCCTGAGGACGGCTAGTGGGTCACCAGTATGCACACCCAGACGAAGTCGGGCGCCCGGCATGGCCCCGCACCCTGGCGAGGAGACGCGCGCCAGCACACCCTGCCGGCCGTGGCGCAGTAGCCTCGCATCCCGGGTCTACGGTACCTGCGACACTCCGTTGTGCACACAGCTCTTCGCGCGCGCGCCGCTGTGGGTACGGGCAACGCCGTCGCCGCCGTTCCTCCATCCGTCGGTTACCGTCATCACCCCAGAACCGCCACCACCACTGCCATCACAGCCCCGCCAAAAGCCCGGTCACCACAAGACGAAGCGATCCGCTGCCAGCCTGTCCGCGCCGACGCAGGCGGGCACACGGACATGGTGCCCTCTTCGGCCCGAGCTCAAGCAGCTAGTCCGGGCCGCTCAGGGTGCTCCCCAACAGGGCCAATAGGATCCACCAGACACAACGCTGACCAGACGCAGTACACGGAAGTACCTTGAAAAGCACGACCTGACCGCAAAAGAGCAACTCGCACCCTCTTCGCTGCGCGCTCTCACTCTCTCTTTCGCTGACCCCCTCGCAGGCGCACAGCCGGCCTGCGCCCAAGACCTGCGTCCCTCCCTCCCTCCTCAACTCCATCCCTCCGTCTCCTACTCCCTTTCCAGCTGCGCCGCGCCCGGCGTGCCGGTGCCCGTGCAGCTCAACACGCACGAAGCAGGACTTCGCACGAGAGCGCATAAAGATGCGAACCACATGGTGCTATTGCTGCGGGGGCCTACCCCTGCTCACAGCAGCCCGAAACCAAGGAGCCTCCCCGCGTGGCCGAAACTTGACAGGCAGTTAGCGGCCGTACGGTTCTAAAGTTGTACGGCGTGTAAATGTACGGCTGGAGCTCGCCGCAGTACGCGGGTCGATACATCCACCCTCGCTGGACTCTTAAGAAACCCATAAACTCCCACGCCCCCTGCGAACCAACACAAAGGCGGCCGCAGTGAACACATTTCATGCATTTAGTTTCGCCTTCCTCATATCATTTCTTGATGACACACACCAACACCACCATCACCACCACCATCGTCGCCATCACAATACATGTGCAAGGACAGCAGGCGGGCCCCGCCCTCGCCGGCGCGCCCCGACCGCCCCCCTCCGCTCGCGCGCCCCTTGCTGCTGAGTGTGGGACCACACGCACCGGCAAAGTGCCGGGGGTGCTGGCGCGCCGCGCACCACGCCGCCACGCCGCGCTGGGCGCCCGCCCTCTGCTCCCCCCACCCGCAAGCCCTCGCTCTACTTCAACCCTTGCCACGATCAGGCGCGCTTCCTGCAGTGCAGTGCAGTGCAGTGCAGTGCGGTGCGGTGCAGAGCACGCCCGCTCGACGGGGTCCCGCCTGGCCGACCGTACTTGCCACTCCGAGCCGCCGGCGCCGCCGACACCGCCAACACCGCCGACACCGCCCACACTGCCGACACCGCCAACACCGCCGACACCGCCAACACCGCCGACACCGCCAACACCGCCCACACCGCCCACACCGCCGACACCGCCAACACCGCCGACACCGCCCACACCGCCAACACCACCGTACCTCGCTTTGCCATCATTCTTGGATGGGTGGATGGGTGGGTTGGTGGTGGGGAGCACGGTGCATGCACAAAAGAGTGAGCCGCACCCGCACCCGCACCCGCGTGAAACCTACACACATGAAGATAATAGAAACTGGCGTCAGCGGCTCAGCAACGCACAAACCGCGCGGCAGCTGTGGCCCATGCCGGTTGACGGCCCACGGGTCACTAACCCCCCCCCCCAAGTACACTTTGCACGTTCTCTCACGCGGCACCGCCGCCCCGGCGATACTGCGCCGCCAGTTCCGCCGCCAGCGCCCGCCCGTGGGCACGCGCCGCCGCCGAGCCCGCGGTCGGCGGGATGGCGGCAGCAGCGGAGGCGGTGGCGGCGGCGGACTGCGCCGCCGCCAGCGCGGCCAACGGCGGCGGCTCAGCCGAGGGCCGCGGCATGCCCTGCTGCACGGAGCGGGGCCGCGCGTCGGCCTGGGCGTCGGACAGGAGCCCCTGGATCTCGGCGACCAGGTCGGCGGATGTGGGGCGCCGCCGGGGGCTGCCGGACCAGCAGCGCAGCGCCAGGCCGCTGCGGGGGGCGGGGGCCAGGGGAGTCAGGGGATTCAGGGGTGGGGCGACAAGGCGGTGGACGGGCGTGTGTGGGGGTGGGGGTGGGGGCGAGGGGTTTCATGGGGATTCCACGGCTGCTGCTGGCGCCGGGATTGGCCATGCAGAAGCGGATGTGAGGGGCTGGTGCGGCCGCCAGGATTGGGAGGGTGGGGGGTGGGGCAGTCCGCGCAAAGTGAGGAGACCGCCCGGGTGGTGTGCTGCCCGCGCGGGAGAGCGTGTCCCGGTCCGCTCACCAGTAGGGCGCGGGTGCCAGCGGGTGGAACGCGGGGCGCAGGTGAGCGCGCAGCACCTGGCGAGGCACGTCCTGGGGTAGGGTGAGGAGGAGGGCGGAGGGGGGAGGGGATGGGGGGGGGCGGGAGGGGATGGGGAGGGGCGGGGCGGTCAGCGAGGTGCAGCAGCGGGGAGTTAACGCGGGCATGCGGTGGGTGGTGGGCGGTGTGGAGGGGCGGGTGCCAACCCAGCAGCGTCACGTCCGGGGCACCAGCCGTTCCTGACTCCTGCCCTCGTCTCACCAGCTCCCAGAAAAGGGCGAGAAGGCGGGGGTGGTGACGGGGGTGACGGGGGTGCGGGTGGGGTTAGAGCCAGCAGTCGCAGCCGGTGGAGCCGGTGGCGTTCGTACGGTAGCCCAGCGTGACCGGGCGACGGTTATTGCTCCACGGTAACTGCCCGCCCCGGCTGGCGGCTGCCAGCCGCCAACCCCTAAACCGCCAACCCTCGCACCTGGGGGTTGACGTCGCTGTACGGCGTGCGGCACATGAGGATCTCCCACATCAGGATCCCGAAGGCTGGGGCGATGCCGGGGGGGACGGCAGGGAGGGCGCGAGAGGGCAGGGGAGGGCAGGCGGAGAGGAATGAGCTACTTAAGAGGAAGCAGGCGCCGCAAGTGAAGGGGAAGCGGGGCGCGCGGACGACTTGGGGGATGGGAGGGGTTGACAGTGCGCAAGGACGGGACGGGAACGGCGGCAGCCGAAGGAGCGCAGCACCGGGACCGCCCGCCGCCGCAGGTTCGAGCGAAAGCACCGCGAGCAACTCAGGCACCCCGCGCCCCCAAGGGAACCCCAGGCGCCAAGCAGGCGGAGGCCGCTCGGCCGCCCAAGGGGCGCAGGCCGGGCACCGTTCGGGCCCCTGGCGCGCGGGGCCGTGGCGGGGTCCACTGCAGGTTGCCGTGCGATGGGCAAGAAGCTGCCGCACGCGAATGTACGGCGCGGCACGTGTACAACTGTACAACTCACCGTACACGTCCACCTCGGTGCCCAGGAACGCCCCCTTCATAAAGCACTCGGGGGCCATGTGCCCCACCTGCACAGACGGCGGGAGGGGAGGGCTGTGGCCTGCCAAACGACCAATGGTGGTGGTGGACTGATGGTGGTGGTGGTGGTGGTGCAGCCAGCACGGGACAGAGGAGAGGAGCCAAATGCACGTCGAGGGCCAACGACCGGGGCGCATGATGCCGCACTCCTGCCCACATTTGCCATGTCCTTTCGCCTCATCCGCTCATCCTGGTTCCCTGGGTTGTGATGCACGCCCTCCCCCACAACACCCCCCTCCCCCCCACACAACCACCCCACCGCCCACCGTTGTTCCTTTTAAACACAACCATCCCACCGCCACCCGCGGCTGCCTGGACCTGCCCCCAGTCACCAGCCAGCCACCCACGTCGCTGCCCGGCCCCGCGGCCCATGCCCAGCTCCCCAAAGAAGGGCATACCGTTCCCAGAGGGTGCTTCAGGCGGAAGCAGGGCCGGCCGTCGGGGTCCGCCTCGTTCATCAGACGCACGCTGCGGCGGCGGGAGAGGTTGGGGTTGGCGGGGAGGCGCGAGGGGGGGGCATCCGCCGCGGGCGCGGACGCCGGGTGTCCGTCGAGTGGGCCCATCGTAGTGTCTCAGTTTCGGAGCTTGGGGGGCAGCAGCTTTTGGGGGGAGGGTTAGCAGCTTTGGGGTGGGTGGCCGCCAGACACACCACACACCGCACACATGCGGTGCCGTGCGAAAAGGAGTGGCTGGGGCCCCGAACAGGCGAGGCGCGGGGCCCGGCGGGGTCGGATAAGAAGGCGAGCGGTGCGCGGGCCGGCGATGGCCGCGAGCCGGCGCGCAGGCGGGCGGAGTGCCGGCGAAGGCCGCACCACGAGCTCGTGCGGGTGGATGGAACCTTGGGGCAGGCAGGCATGTCTAGTTTGCGAGCACTGGCAGTGACGGCGGCGGCAGCGGCGGCGGTGGCGGGCGGCGGTGGCGGGGCGCCGCGGCTCACCAGCCAAAGTCGCTGAGCTTGCAGTTCCAGCCGCGCGGGTCGCGGGCCGAGCCCTTGAGCAGCACGTTGGCGGCCTTGACGTCTGTGGGGTGCGGGGTGCGGAGGCGGGGGCGGAGGCCGTCCGTAAGGGGTGGTTTGGGGACATGGGTTTGGTGGACGAAGGCTGGCATCCGCAGCATCCTCAGCCAGGATTAAGGGTTTAGGGTTTAGGGGACTAGGAGGCCAGCTCCGCTGTGCTCGGCTGTGATCGGCTGACGTTACTATCAGGTGCGACAGGTGCCCTGGAGGAGCGGTGGGGAGGGGGCCGAGGCCGCCTCCCACGGTGGACGCGTCTGGCGCCAGAGCCGCCCACGGCGCGTGTTTGGCCAGCAGGAGGCGGCGGCCGACCCGCGGGTCACTGCGGCCCGCCCCGCCCCGCGCGCAAAGCGACCCACCGCAGTGCACCAGCCCCCGTGAGTGCAGGTAGCGCAGCGCCAGCGCCACCTGCGGACGTGGGTTGGGTTGGGTGGGTGGGACGGTGGGTCAGAGGACTGGAGGGCGTCGTAAAATAAATATAATATATGAAGAGGCTGGGTGCGCACACAGAACCTTCCCGCCCCGCCGAAGGAAGAGCGGCGAACGCGTCTCGGCGTTCCCCAGGGGGGAAAGGGGGGTTAATCAGTCCGTGGGCACGCTGAACGGTGACCAGGTGTGCGTGTGTGTGAGGGGCGGCAGGTATCGTGCGGCGCAGAGGATGCGCAGAGGATGCGCAGACAGCCTACGCCCAACGCCAACCGCGCGTGCAGAGGGGCGCGGAGGTGGCCTGGACCTCAGCAGCTTGGAGGCAATCAAGATGCTTGTGGCCGCGGTGTGTGTGAGTGTGTGTTTCTGTGTGCGGCTGGTTGAGGTAGCGGTGGTGCACCGCACAAAGGTGGGTGCTGCGGGGGCACCTGCACGCCCGCGGGTCACGCGGACGCAGCGCACTCTCGGGCGGTGGCCAGAGTTAAGGCCCCCTCCTCTCGCCCTCTCCCCCCCGCCTCTGCCCCCTCACCCGCCCACCCCTCCTCCCCACGACCCCACCTCTAGCAGGCTGGTGTAGAGGGGCACCAGGGAGGGCCAGATGGCGCCGTTGCCGGGGCCCGTGGCGCAGGCCTGGCGGAAGACACCCGCGCGCGCAGCCGCCAGCAGCGTGCCGGCGTCGCAGTACTGCGGGGGGGGGGGGGATGGCCGCAGGGGCAGGGGCAGGGGCGATTCGGGAGCGAGGAGAACGGATCAACACGTGTGTGGGGGGGGCGCGGAGGCAGCGCGCGGGGGGAGCGGGTGGAGGGAGGGCCGGGAGGGCGGTGGAGCTTCTGCAGCAGGGCGGCCCGGCGCAGGGTTTGGCGGTGGCGTACCCCCGTCCCCCCTCCCCGCGCCGCTGCGCAGCGCGCTGTGTCCGCTGCGGACCACCACCACCCTCTCCCCCGCCGGCTCACCTCCAGGCAGAGGACCTGGTTGAGAGGCCCTGTTGGGCGGGGAGGGGGGCCGAGGGGCGGGGCGGGGCGGGGCGGCGTGCCGTTTATCGGAGATGGGGAGGGAGGGGTTCAGAGTGCGGGTAGGCCATGAAGCCGACAAGACAAGAGCCCAACTCTCGACCGACCCCACCCCAAGCCCGGGGCGATATTTGATTGGGGTACGCTTGGCAAACCAATATGCCGCCCTAATACGGGGCGCTCGCCCGCGGCCCCTCCCACCCGGGTGTATCCCCCCACCGATATACGGGTCCCTGCGTCTCACGGCCCCCCCCCGCTCTCGTCCCCGACCCGCGGGTCGCCGCCGCCCACCTGGCGGGCTGCCGCTGAGCAGCGGGTCGTTGGCGGCGCACAGCCGCAGCACGGGCGCGGTGCTGCCCCTGTAGTGGCACCGCACCACCACCACCCCGCTGAAGGCCGCATACACCTGCGGGCGGGCGGGCGTGCATGCGGGGCGAGAGTGAGGGGCGCGAGAGCGGGACAAGAGGCGATACTACGTGAAATGCTTCGACGTGGTTCGGTATGGCTGAATGCGGTACCGCACATGGGCGGGGGGAGGTTCGAGAGGTATTTTGATGGTTGAAGCAGTCAGCCCCGCCTCTCACGCCGCCGCCGAGCGCCCCCATGCGGAGCCGGACCAGGGTGCCCGCCCGCCCTGCATGCACGCCTGTCAGTACGAGCCTTCCACAAGAGCAGACGAGCCTTCTTGCTTCACCAGAACGCGACATTCGAATCGTGGAACCCACTCGAGCGCAGCGGCTCTGGGGGCCATGTGTGTCCCAAAGCGATCCGTCGTAAACACCAGTCCCCCCCCGGGTTTGGATATGAGAGCGGTAGGGTGTCGGAAAACGCTTTTGGGGCCAGCGCGCCGCCGCTGTGGCGGGCAGGGCATGGCATGCAAGTTGGCTGCCGGTCCGTGCCCCGACAGCGCGCACGCACACCAGGCCAGCGTCGGCCCGGAGATGTAAGGCAACACACACACACGCACACACATCTGGTCGGTCCCCACCGACCGTTGCTCCGCACGATTACGGTACTCTAAACTGGCATCGTGAGACACCTCTCTGTGACCGCAGCTCACCCAGCGGCGCTACCCGTCCGCAGGTGTGTGCGCATGGCGTCGCGCGCGTCCCCGCGCGGCCACGAATCTCGCGCTGCCGGCCCCGCTGTCTGGAGGTCAGCCCAGCTCAGCCCAGGCCACCAGCCCAGCCCAGCACCCCAGCGTTAAGTTCTTAAGGGTTACTTGTTGGGTTGAGCGCGGTATGAGGGTTCACGAGCTGCCAGCTAGGTTGCCTTTTGTTCGCCATCGTTTCCTATACCTGCTTGAGCACGCTGTCACGCATATGGAACACACACGGGGCCTCGGGCCCTGGGCTCACGGTGGTTCCTCGGGGGCCCGTGGGTCAGTGTCGTCCTTCGCTTTTGTGTTGGTGCGGTCTCCGTTGGGGCGGGCAGCGCCCCTGGCCAGCGTCAGCCGGGAGATGTCGTGCAACCACACATACATAATGCACACACATCCCACACCTGTACGACGTTGGGGTGGGACAGGGTGGTGGCGACCGCCACCTCCATAGCGCCCCGCTTGGCCTGCCGTTGGGAGGGAGGCGGCCGGGCGGCCAGGGGTGACCGATGGACCGGATCAGCGCCTCGAGCGGTGGCCTCCCGGGTAACCTATTGGGAAGGGACTCTCCGCAGCTGCGGACACGCGCCGGCTAGTGCGCCTCCGGTGCTGGACTCTCCAGCTGCGGCAGGGCGCTGGGGGCGCCGCATGCCCCACCCCCCTCCCGACCCGTTTTGCAGGTCGTCTACGGCAAGTCCGCCAAGACAGCCATTCCTCCTGCTATTGAGTGTGCGAATCGGTGTCCGCGACGCGACCCGTTTTCCCTCCTTCACACCCCCCTCCCGACACGCGCACAGCGATACGTAGCACTGAAGCTGTGAGTGCGGGTCGGGGGGAACGTGTGGACAATGACGCGCCCAAGAAAGGCGGTTGCGGTACATCCGGTCGGGCGGGGCGCACCTGTCGGCAGAGCGTGTCCGAGACCGCGCTGCCGGGGCCGTCGCCGTCGCCGTCACCGTCGCCGCAGGCGTCGTCGCCCAGCCCCGCGCCGCCCGCCTGCTGTTGCTGCTGCTGCCGCTGCTGCTGCCTGTCCTGCTTGGGCTGGTCGTCCTTGTTCTTGTCGGGCTGCTGTACCAGCACCTTGATGGCCGCCTCCAGGCCGTGCAACGTGCCACGAAACACAACCCCCTGCCCGCCGCGACCTGGCGGGGCGGGGGGGGCCGCGGGGCGGGGTTTGGGGACGGGGGGCCTTGATCGATAGGCTTTGAGAGCAATGCGGCGGGGGGCTCGGGGGGCGGGGGGCTGTTAACAGGGCGGCGGGGGAGGGGGCTGGGCCGGGGGTGACGCGTGCGGCACCCAACCCACCCACCCACCCCATCGTAACGCCACCTCAGCCACCCTCCCTTCCCCCGGATTGCCAAGCGCCGGCAGTTCTTCGCCCCCGCCGGCCCTCGCCCCTCCCTCACCCCCGTGCAACTCGTCAGAAACCCTTCTCCCAAAGGCCCTTCTCCCTTTGCTTGTTGTGAGGGCGCAAACGGCACCATGCAGTTGGCAGCAGTTGGCAACGAGCGAAGCAATACCCTCCGAGAGGGTGTACGCGTGTGTGCGCGTGTTAGTGTTGAAATGAAACGACGCATACAACGACCGTAAGCGCGAAAGTGATGATGTCGTTGTAGGACCCATGTGTGCGTGTGT
>LSYV01000334.1:11225-22142 GCA_001584585.1 Gonium pectorale | reverse complement strand
ACTAAGTCTGTGGGCACGCTGGGCGGTGGCGTAAGAGGAGAGCGGGGAGGAGAGGAATGCGTTTTCCCCTGCTGGTGGTGGCGAAGTGGCACGCACCCGTCCAAATTCACGCACGGAATGCTGCCGAGGCACGCTTGGATGGGGGCAAGGAACGGCCGCTCATCGTGCAACGGAGCGACAAGAAGACCCAACTCCCATGGCCTGGCGAGGCTCGCGCCGCCCCCTCCCCCTTGTGGCCCCGCTGCTACACCTCCCCCCCCCCGCTCGCCCGCCTCACCCGCGGGGAAGAGGCCGCCTCCGTTGTTCCGCAGGTCCAGGACCAGCCCGTCCACGTCAGCGGCCTGCAGCCAGGGGGGGGAGAGGGGGATGATGAAGAGGAGAAGCGGGTCGCAAAGAATGGCTGCGAGGGTGCGATGGCTTGGGTGTCAACGGGCTGGGCACCAGCAGTCTTCGCCCAAGGGGGGGGGGGTTCGGGGCAGGGGTTCGGTTTGACGAGGCGCTCGCGCAGCACGGGTGGGGACGATGGCTGCCTCCCCCCCCTNTGTCCCTCGCACCACCTGTGCACCCGCCTTCATCTGGGTCGCTGCCGCAAAGCTGCCAGCTGCCTGTCCTCCGCCCCCTCGCCCCCGCCGCCGCCCGCCTTGCGTCCTTCGGCCTCCCCGGCCAGCTGCCAGCTGCCGTGCGCCGGCCTCCTCCAACACCCCCCGCCCCGCCCACCTTGGCCTCCTTCATGGCCGCCACCACGCCCTCCAGCGTGTTGGAGTTGAAGGTCGTGACGCGGATGTACTCGACGCGCCGCTCGCCGCCCGGGCCCTTGCCCGGCCCCACCAGCCCCGTACTGCCGCTAACGGCGCCGCACGTCGCGAAGCTGACCGGCCGGATCACCACCACCTCCCTGCGCCGGCCGCAGCCGCAGAGGCAGGGGGGATGCCAGGGTCACACAGCTCCTATGCAGTTTCATGAGAGGACGCATGTACGGAAGGGGGCGCGTGGGGCGGGTAAAATACCATAGCGGGTGGAAGAGGGAGCATGGCCGCGGGGGCAACACAGGCTCGCTTGGCCCGGATGGCCGTTGGCCGTTGCCGTCAGGACGGCAGGCGGTTGGCCGTTCGCATGACGCACGCCATGCCACGGGTATTGTTGGTACGGCAGGTGGCACGTCGGCAGCTAGCCAGCAAGCTGGGTGTGCTGTGGCCGGATGAACCCACGGCCCCACGGAACACCCTCGCCCAGTCCTGCTCGGTTGGCCCCTTCTCCGTGGCTCCCTGCCACCCACAGCCCCGAGAGCACACACGGGTGCTTGGGACGTGGCGGGACGTGCCGCGCACCGGGTGAGCTGCACGTCCCGCGGCGGCGCCAGCTTGCCGCCCGGGCCCGGGGACTGCACCGTGAGGGTGATGGGACTGCCGGCGGGGCCCTGCGGGCACGGCGCGAGGGGCGGGGCAGGCAGGCAGGCTGGGCTCCAGTCGGCGTACCCAGCAGAGCAAAGGCGGGACAAGGGCAGCCGCAGCCGCAGCCGCAGCCGCAGCCGCAGCCGCAGCCGCAGCCGCAGCCGGGGGAAGGGCGCACGGCTGCAGGCGCTGCCCCGTGAGCCCCCGCTGCTCCACCGTGCTGCGCGGGTGGGGTGGTAGGACCGGGAGGGGGGCGACTGGCGCAACAGCCAGTCCCCCCCTTCCCAGATGCGCACCCGCAGCGCTGCCGAGAGCCCAACGTACAAGCCCGCCCACCACGCCGTCCACTGCCGTACCCTTGCCGTACCTGCAGTAGGTCCGACGCCTCGTACAGCGAGATGCCGGTGGTGGGCTTGCCGTCCACCGCCAGGATGACGTCGCCCGGACGGATGCCGGCGCGGTCCGAGGGGCCGCCCTCCGTTGGGGCCACCACCTGGCGACCCACGGGTCGGCAGGCAGTGCAGGAGGGGGGAATGAATAAGGACAACGGGTCGCGTCGCGGGAGGGGCTGGGGCTAAAATCAACCACAAGAGGACGGCCGGCCCGGCATCTCGAGACATAAGGCGCCTCGTCCCAGCTATCCTGCTTCGCCCTTCCATCCCCAAATGCAGCTGTGGTCTCTGACCGTCACAACTGCTGCTTGGCCTCGAGCGCCCCGCCCCGCCCCCCCCCGTCTTCCGCCCGATTGCCCCGCCCGTCCCCCGTCCCCGCCTCACCCTCAGCAGGCTGCCCGCCAGCCCGCTGCCCTCCGTGAAGGTCACCTCCAGCCCCACCCCCGTGACGCTGCCCTTCTGGGTGCCGCCGCGGAGCTGGGCCAGGCGGGAGGGCTCCAGGAAGCTGAGGGAGCGGGGAGGAAAGCGGGCCCGGGTACACAAGACATGGAGGGGGTTGGGCTTTGGGTCCCTTGCTCAGAAGAGGAGAGGGCACTTGGCGCAATGGGAGCCGTGGAGGCTGGGGTTTGGGGCTGGATGGAGCACTTGAACTTGTCGCGTCCCTGCCGTGAAGTCGCCGGTTCACACAGCACCAGCTCACGCACGCTGACCCATGCTGACTGGCCCCCCACCCCCACCCCCACCGGGTGAATGGGTCGTCCAGGGAGGCTAGCAGCTTGCGGATGGCGTCGTAGGTGGCTTCCCGGCTGCCGAACGACTCCTTCTTCAGAAACGTCTCGCGCACCTGGACGAGAGCCGAAGGGGAAGAGGATCACGGTGCGGGATGGGGGGAGGGGGGCCAGGTCTGCCGCACACGGCACGGCATGGTACGGCATGGCACGGCGTGAGAAGCAGCGAGCATGCCTACGTGATATTACGGTCGGTATTAGCGGCAAACGCGGGGGACGGGTAGAAAGATCAGTACAGGGGGCGGTACGCGGGGCAGTGGGGTCGAGGCAGCGCGGGTTGGGCGGGAGGGGGATGCAGGGGCAGCCCGCGGAGCCGCAGCCGGGTGCCCTCCCCCCCCCGGCTGTGACCCACCCGGAACCAGGGCTGGCCGTTGAAGGTCTTGTCCACGTACGCCCGGTCCACAGCGCGCCACGCCTGCAGGGAGAGGGGTGAAGGGGGGGGGAGGGGGAAGCAGCGCGGAGTCGGGGGGGGGGCAACACACGACCCCGAGCTGCGGTTGGGACGCGTGTGGTGTCTGGGGCGCCACCTCGGGGGCGCCACCTCCATCCAGTTGCACGGAGGGCGCAGCGCCGCAGCGGCGGGTCGCAGGGAGCTGCGAAAGCCACTCCACGGCCCCGCCACGGCGTTTCTCCTGCCGCACCCCGGCCGTCCCCGCAGACGCCTCGCACCGGCCGCATGACGCCGCTCCCCCCTACACACGCATACACACACCTCGAGGAACAGCAGCTGCTCGGCGCTGACGGCGTGGGCGGCGGGCGGGCCAACCAGCTCGGAGGGGCCCACCAGGCCCGCCAGGGACACGGCAGCCACGGCGGCGGCGGTGCAGCATGCGGCGCCCGCAGCACGTGCGGCCTGAGGGCGGGCGAGAGACAGCGGCAGGGCTCGATGTGTCACACAGGCTTTGTAGCAGTACGAGTCCCAAGGTTCACCCCGGGCGAGGGTCGGGGGGAGCCTTGCCGCACATGCAGCATTCCCCCCAGAAGCGCGTCTGTCGTCGGGACATGCGCCCCCACCCTTATAGAGACGGTCCATGGGTAAGTACGCCCCGGTTGGTCGTTTCGGATCCTCTAGTACCGACACACCTGCTGCCACCACTGTGCAGGCTGTTGGGGCCGGCTGGCGGGGGCGCCATCCCGACGCTCGTCACCAACCACAGCTTGCACAATCAGCCTGGGCCACGCGCAAGTTCACCAAGATCATATAGCTTATTATGAGTTATGCAAGAGTGTTCAAGGGTGTTCTGACTGGCTGCAAGCAAGCGATGGTTCGGCAGCCACTGCCTGATCGTGAAACTTGATGGTAATCTACCTGCCCCGCTGAACCGACTGCCAGGCGGACCCGCACTGAAACCGCTGGCAGCGAGAGGTCGTCGGTTGTTGTCTGTGGCAGGCCGCGCGGGCCTGCGCGGGCACCCGTGTTTGCGTTGCGGACATTGCGTGGGATAAGAGGCTGGCGATCGGATAAACTGGGATAGGGGCTGTCGCTTGGGCACCGTCCCATGGTACAGGTACTGCAACCGCCCGTTTTGGCGCTACATGCGTCAAATTCGTCCCAAAGCACTGGTGTGATTTTTCGCCCATATGGGGTTTTGGCACACAGGCGTCGTGGTCGGGTTCGGGCATGGACGCGCGTCCTTTGAGGCGCGGCATGTACATGCCAAACGTCAAAACCAGCGATGGCAGCAAACGGCGTATGGTACGATAACAGGTGGCAGAGATATTTACAAGTATCATGTCATGCAACTCAAAGTTTTTTCACCAACGGGCCCGGGCGGACCGGGCCAGGCCGGCGTCGCCCATTTGCTGAGCACCCCGCCGGGCGCCACTCTCCTTTACCATACAACAAAACTCATGCGGCGATACGGCACTCACCGTACGCAAACCACGCGGAACTGCATTGCAACTGCGCACCGTGGGCGGCGCCCGCATGTGCGGC
This sequence comes from Gonium pectorale, assembly GCA_001584585.1. Taxonomy (NCBI): domain Eukaryota; kingdom Viridiplantae; phylum Chlorophyta; class Chlorophyceae; order Chlamydomonadales; family Volvocaceae; genus Gonium; species Gonium pectorale. The sequence continues at coordinate 17,635 of LSYV01000334.1, read as the reverse complement.
CGGTGCCCCCGCACGTTGAAATTGCGTTGCCTCGACAACGGGAACCCAACCGCCACTGAGGGCAGGAACGTGCCATCGATCAACTGGAGTCCTCGGAGAGAGAAAGCAAACCCGAGGTGGCCACCCCGGCAAGTGGCAACCCAACATGGTTGCACTGGAGCCGGACGGCCGCAGTCATGCTCTATGCGCACCGGCATCGAGGCCACGCAGCCCGCGCAAGCACGCGCCTGGCACCTGGCGCCGGCGTCTGCCGCTGCGCACGACCACGACCAGCCGAGGACCTCATGCACGCAGACAGCGACAAACAGACACGCCGGGCGCGGGGTTGCGGCGCCCCTACACCCCACGCCGGGACTAAGCCATTGAGGCACGATCGCCGCCACAAAATCAACCCGGGGATGAGATGACGAACAACCCAAAAGAGAGATTTATATACCCCCCCGAATGAACCCGGGGGGCTGCGTACCCGGCATGCGATGCATGTCCCTGCGAGTGCATGCATACGCTGTGGCCCGAGTTAGAGTTTGTTGCCGGATGCTCGAACGCGGCCGGCCCCGATGCACTACCCTCAAGACGCTGCCGCACGCTCCGAGTACGACAGCACACTCGCCTTAGCCACCATCCCGGCACACACCCGGCGTGCAGTTTCCATCTCCGGGGGAGAAACCCTAAAAAACGGACCTTGTATTCTTATTTTTAACGGCGCGCAATGACGCTTAGCTAAGCTTGGCCTAGCAAGCTTCCCTGGAGCCCGGCATGTAGACTAGAGCCGTGGCATTCGCAGCTGCACGTCCGACCGGCTATTGATGACGTACGGGACCCGCTTCGCGACGTGAATCGCGCTCTCCAGCTGCCGCCCCTCTGCGCCTGCACCTCTCCCCTCTCGCTAAAGCGACGAGCCCCACAGCAAAAATTGCACCAACACAATCAACACGTTGAGAGGATGCAAGACGAACTACACGGGAGCAAGACGGTTGTGCTGGTATCGTACAGTGCTGTCACAGTGCCCAACTACAAACAGCAACCCGAAGGGGGAAGATGCCAAAACCACTTCCGCCCTTTTCAACACGCTGCCCACCACCTCCCAAGGAGTCACTGCAATAGCCGCCGGAGACTCTGCAGAGCAGGCCAAGATCCTAATCCCGGTGATCGGCGAAGGTGCCACGCCATTTAGTCCCACTCTTCTCCTCCTCTCCCCCCTCCCCGACAATCAAAGCAACAAAGTCCCCGCCCAGGGGGTGCGCACAGCCGTCCTACAGGGTAGGCGTTCCTCAAATCACCTTTAGCACTGTACCCCCATGAAGCCCACGCCCGCCGGCGCCATACCCGCCAACAGCGAGCGGCCCTTGGCCGCTGACCGCCACGGCGACGCGCCCCGCTGCACCAGAGCCGCTGTCAGCGATGACCCCTCCTCCGGCTCCTCAGCCTCTGCCTTGGCCCTGGCCGTACGCGCGGGCGGCACAGAGGGCAGCATGCCGGCTGCCGCCACGCCGCGGACGGACGGCCCCAGCCCCTGCCCCGGCTCCGGCAGCGCGTGGCGCCAGGTGGTGCTGTAGCCCGCGGCCGGCTGCGGCTGCGAGCCAAACTGGTTGCTGGCCAGCCGCACGTTACCCTGCCGGGTGTGCGGGAAGAGAGGGGAGGGGAGGGGTACCAATGAGGAGGGTTTGCCCTGGGGGTTTGGTCCGGACTGGATCGCGCTGTTGGACCGGGCCAACCGCTGCCGGACAGGTGCTCACAAGCACTCAGCGTGCCAGTACTTGGGCCCCTGACCTCGCCCTGTCATTTGTCAAGCCCTGGACAGGTAACTTTCGTAACCACGCCCGCATCTCCCCGACCGCCTCGCCTCCCGTACCCGTCTCCCCCAATTTCCCCCTCCTCCCTTGTCCCTTCCCACACACCCGCAGCAGCATGTCGAAGTTGTGATGCGTGTGGCCGCAGTACCAGGCCGCGATGCCGCTGCCCTCCAGGAAGGGCTCCAGGTCGGTGCCGTACGCGTGCGTGGAGGGGTGGCCCGCGAAGCGCGGGTGCGAGGTGCCGCGCAGCGAGGGTGCGTGGTGCGACAGCACAACCGGCGTCAGGCCCGCGCCGCGCGCTGCCGCCACGGCGGCAGCCAGGTAGGCCAGCGACGCGGCGTGCAGGGCGTTGGTGGTGTCGGGGGTGATGGGCGGGCCGCCGGGCACGGAGTGGATGCGGCGGAAGTCGAGCGACGTGGCGGCGATGTACTCCCGGATGGTGCGGGGGGGAGCGGGGGGAGGAGGGGGAGGGGGAGGAGCCCCCATGGCGGCGGGCGAGGCGGCGGCCGCGGCGCTGGAGCTGGAGGGCCGACGGTGATGGTGGTGGTGATGGTGGTGGTGGTGCTTTGGGGTGTGGTGGTGGAGGCCCTCGGCGGGAGCAGGGGGGTCCGGGCGCGTGGGCGAGGCCGCGGCCGAGGCGGCCTCTGACAGCGAGCGCAGTTGCATCGCGGCCAGCTGCGAGGCCAGGGCAGGCAACTGCAGCGCATGCGACGTCGGCGCCGACGCGCGCCCGGACTCCCCCTCCGCCTCGCTCTCGCTGCTGCTGCTGCCGCTGTTGCTCCCGCTATCGCCCTCACTGCCGCCCGAGCCACTGGAGCTGCTCCGGCTGCCGCTGCTGCCACTGCTGTGGCTGGCAGTGGACGCCTCCCGCGACACAAACAGCGGCGGGCAGGGCGCGTCCGGCGGCAACTTGGACAGCGAGACGCAGTGGCGGAGCAGCACCCGCCGCCGCACACACGGCGCCACGCCACCAGCGCCGCCGCGGCCCTGGCCGTCGGCCGCGCCGCCGTCATTGTCGGCCCCGGCCCCGGCCTGGGAGCAGCTGCTGTCGCGGTCGAAGCGCGAGGCGGGCGCCGGCAGCGACTGCGCCACCTGCGTGGGCGGCCGGGCCACGAGCGTTGTGGGGCCCCTGAGGGGCCACCCGCGGGGACTCGTCTGCATGGGTATCGGCTGCGCGGCGGAGGGCGGACTGCACTGCGCCCACTGCGCGCAGCCAGAGGGGGCACGCGACAGCGCGCCGGCCAGCTCCGGTGTGGCGGGAGTCGCGCCGGTGTCCGCCCGAGCGCCCAGCCCAGCGCCTCCTCCCGCCGAGCGCTGCCGCGCCGCCTCAGCCTCCCAGGGCGCGCTGCGGTCCTGTCTCTCCCCTCCGCCGGGGAGAGCCGCAGCGCCCGCCGCAGGGATGACAGTAGGGACGGCCGCTGGGACGGCCGCTGCGACGGCCGCTGCGACGGCGGCAGGGACGGCCGCCGCTGCCGATGTGGCGCTTGCAGTGGCGGTGCCGGCTGCGGGCGCGGGGCTGTCCACCTCCTCCGGCAGCGGCAGCGGATCGTCCGGCAAGTACGACCACAGCGTCGTACCGATGAACGCCACGCGGCCCACCACGTGGGTGCCGTTCTGCAGGAAGTGCACGTTGGGGTGCTCCGCAGCCACAGCGCGGATCAGCTCCTCCGTCTGCGCCATGGAGCGGTGCGGAGACTCGGCGGCGGCAGCAGCGGCAGCCGCGTGCCGCAGGTACCCGTCGGCGCCGTGCTGTGAGCCGCCGCCCTCGCCACGACCGCCACGAGCGGCCGGCGTGCCGGCGCGCCCGGTGTCCGTGCCCTCCCCCTCCGCCTGCTGCTTTCCGATGCTGGGGCGGCGGCTGTGGTGGTGGTGGCTGTGGCGGTTGCGGTACTCATTGTTGCCCGCCAGCAGCAGCACTGTGGGGAAGCGGGGCGCCACGGCGGCGATGAAGTCGCGATAGGCAGGCGAGGAGGGGTCGCCAATGTCGCCCAGCAGGCATAGCACTGCGGGCGTAGCAGCGGCGAAAGGACGAGGGAGCGGGGCAAACAGGCACGGGGCTGTTAGGGTTTGGAGCAGGGGGTGGGACGCTCACCAAGCGACAACCACTCAAGGAAACGCTGCGGCTGCGCCCGAGTACGGCACACACGTGCAGGCCAGGGAACCCGCTGCGGCTGCGGGTCGCGGATTGCGGCGCTGTGGCCGAAGTGGGTCGCTCGCCACCGAGGAGCCCGAGCGAGAGCGAACGCCCACCGAGCGAGGGCGAACGCAGGGGAGGGCCGCCGCAAAGTCGCTCTGTGCCTCACCGTCGGCGGTGTGGCCCGGCTGCAGCACGGCGTCCAGGTCCAGCGGCCGCGCCTCCAGGTGGAGGTCCGACACGACGCACACAGTCACCATCGCGCGGCCCGTAGCGAAACGCGGGTGAGGACCGTCGGCGACGGCTGCCTCGCGCGGCCGGTGTCGGTGATGCTCCGGGAGATGGCCCTCGTTCAACGGCGCGGGGCGCGACGGCGCAGTGCGAGCTGCTGCCCTCGCGTGTAGGAGGAGCTGCGTGGGGACAAAGCCAGGTGGACGGGCGGCACGCGGGTGCGGGCGGGGTTGCGGCGGGGGAGGTTGCAGACACTGGGGAGGACGCGCGGGCGCATCCTGCTGGTAAAGAGCGTTGGGTGAACCGGGATGCGGCGCGACGGGTAATGCCCCCATTCGCATGTGCACCGGGCCGCTCGGCGGCCGTGACCCATCGAGCAGACGACGAGCAGCCGGAGCACGACCAAGCACGCAGGACGCGCCAGACAGCACCAGATGGATGCGCGAGACGCGTACATGGGCACCGAGCACACGCAGGTGAGGCTGTGCTGCCTAGGAGCTGAACAACTGCAACGGCGGCGTGGTGACGGGACCGGACCTTGCGCGCGGCGCAACACCCGTAATGAAGGTCAACAGCGCTGTGCACAGCCTTCGTCGTGTCCCGATACAAGGTCGATCGATAATGGATAACGGAGCGCGGATACAGCCAGTCTCAGCAACCCGGCACGTGGCGCGCAGGGCCAGGCCAACGGGACTGACACATCGGGCAGCGGGGTCGCGCTCCTACCTCTCCGCGCTTCAGTCTATGGCCCTCGCTATAAGAGTAGGCGCGACGCCGTCAGACGCATGGTCGACCGGCTCATCGAGGGGCTGCCGTCCTGGATGCCGTAAGCCCAGGCCAAAAACGACTTGGCCTGGCGGGTCCTCGGCGTGACCGGCGCTGCCCAGACGCCAATAACACTATGCAAATGAGGTCGTGTTGCTGAGGATGGCCACTGGCCCAAAGTGCAAGAATAAACCCGATGGTAAGCTGGTGGTAGAGTTCGCCGCGAGGGCAGGATAATAAATCACAGTGTGAATTGTATGTCTTCTGTAGCGTCGTTCGCATTTAATGAGGTGCGGATACCCAGTGTTAGGCGGGATGTTTGGCCGAGCTTTTACCGTATCGAGAAGTTTGGCAGTCGGCGCACCGAGCCACGCTAGTGGAGTAGTTTCCATTCGTAAAGCGTGCTCCTAAAAGCAACATTGGTCCACACTGTGCTACTCTTCCCGTTGTGACAACATTCAGTATTCTACTCTTTAGATGGCAGATATCCTTTATTCTGTTCTGTAAAGTATCATGGGAGATTTTAACCCGACATTTCAGTTCGACTTCGGCGATGGTGCGGCCGCCGCCCAGCCGGCGTGGGAGTTCGCAGGTGTGTTTGGGACGCCAAATCGCCCAATATGGAAGTGTCGTTGGCTCAGTTGCATGCATTGAGGATCATGACTGTGCGCGAGGGGCTCGGGGCGTGGGGCACGCGTGGGCACTCCGGCGGGAACCCGACACCGGGCGCGTGCAGTTGGGTGCTGCTCTCGCGCAGCGAGGGCAGCGCAGGGGTGTGCATTCACGCGATGGCAGCATCATGGAATTAAGCGCCCGTGTGGCAGCAGCACTTCTGCACCGCGCCTGCACCTCACGCACCCCCGCCACACGGCCTGAAGTGTCCCACGCTCCCAAACCCGATGGGGGAGCGGTTGGGGTCGAGCCCACATCAGCTGAAGGCATCCACATGGTCCGTTGGAAGACATGTGCATGCGTACGCCCCTCTCCCCATGGGCCGCCTTTCCCTACATACCCACACCCAGACCGCTGCCACCCACGCCTATGCCAACGCACACACACACACGCACACACACGCACACACACACACGCACACACACACGCTGCCGGCTAGAATGCCAGACTGCTCGACTGTTTGCCTCGCCTACCTCGCCTACCTTGCCTAGTCTATTTGCAGCCTGTCCACAAGCACGCACATTCGCATGACGTAACACACACGCAACCGCAACCGCAAGCGCAACCACAACCGCCCGCATACCTGGAGCCATCCGTCCCTTAACCACAGCTTGCCTGTGACGCCACCCTCCAACCCGCGCCGCGCGCCCCCCTGCCGCGCCGCCCCCAGGCGCCCTGCGTCAGGCGCAGTTGGACGGCCCCGCGCACGGCACCAGCATCGACCACAAGATCTCGCAGCGCCTGAAGCGCAGCCAGCAGGCGCCGCACCACAAGCAGCAGCAGCAGGTTTGTGCCGCGGGATGGCACGCGTGGGT
>LSYV01000333.1:0-17537 GCA_001584585.1 Gonium pectorale | reverse complement strand
AAGTGAGTCAGCTCGCAAGCGATGCAAGCTCTCAACTGTGAAGGCAGAATGCCGAACAGGGAGAGCGAGCAGCGCTAAGCTCAGGACAGCTGTACGACTTCCGTACAGAACTCTGCTTAGCCCTTCCGGGGCTTCGCCCCTCCAGGCCTAAGCCTTAATTAGTTTGGTGTTCACTCGTCTGTCCGTTTCATCTCGCCAGTCCGTTTTTTGGGGACTTTGCGAAGTTCGCAGGCGCAGGCTTGCTATCTTAATTAGGAGATTTAAATCGGCCTGGTTTTGGACCCGTTTTTCCTAATTCGGGACATGGGGGAATTACGCGGGTTTTGTAATAGAAGACAGTCCAGGGACACGGGAAATGCGCGGACCCCTAGTAAATTGCCCCGGGATGCGTGCCCCATGAACATCCCAGGCCCTTCAGCCGGGTTATAATTACGCAGGCTCCTAATTCCCTCTCAAGGAAGATAGCAAGCCTGCGCAGGCGGCGTGGACGCCCCATGGGTCGGTATTCAGACAGACTTCGTACTTCAGTAACCCCCGACGCTGGGGGATCCGGAACCCGAGGAAAGTACGGTATTGTTGGGCAGTCCACGAGGCAGTCCACACGTCTCCACACGTGTGTTCCCGATTTAGTCCATTACATCGCGGCAACACATGTAAGTCGCCACGAGCACTTTCTGAACAATGTCGGTGTTGTACGACAGTAGGCGGGTGTCGCCCGCCGCATCGTCTGCAGGAGCGTTGCAGCACGTGCGCACCGAGCAGTGCAGTCGAGGCACGTGCGCTGCTGATGCGAGGGACAGGCCCTGCCGAGCACAGTACCAGCCAGGCGTTGCTTACAGATCGAGAGCCTCACGTACCTGCCTCATGTAACCGACCAAGGCGCTGTTGTCCCAGGTAGTACGGTACGTTCTTCGGCTACCCCTTCCAGGCCAGCAGCAGGCACCAGCTGCTCGCCGGGCCACTCTCGTCCATCCCTCCACAGCGCCGAAATCGGCAAACGGCCAGCAGGAATGACAGAGCGCCACCGCTGCCGCATGCCACAGGCGGAGGTGCATTCAAGACAGAAACGAGCGCAGACAAAGGACTGCAGCCAAATTAGGCCGACGTGCCAACCAGTGCCAAGGAAGGGACGCCGGCCATACCGCACTCTGCACGACTGCAGGAGCCTTCCGCGGCCAGCAGAGCCCATAAGACCGCTTTACAGCGGCCGAAGCCTGAACCGCCTCGCAGCCAGCACCCAACACCTGCATGGCAACTGTTGGCACCCCCCTCGCACGCACACGAGCGACCACCCCACCCCGCCACCACCACCACCACGGCGACCCCTCTCGCTCTCGCGCGTATACTTTCACTCCCTCCAACTCGAGCTCGCCGCGCTGGGGCACTCTGCGGCCACAACCGCAAACCCTAATGCCCCGGCGCCCCAAACATCGCCTCCTGGCTCATCCCCGACTCCTCTGCCAGGTAGGCAGCGCCCCAGTTGCGAAGGTCCGCACCAAGGCGCCCACTTGCGCCCACTCGGCGTGTCTCCAACCCACGCTAGCGCTCCCCATGTCCAAGAGCATCGCTCTCCAAGCTGGCTTCCGGTTAGGCAAGGGTCCGCGCCAGCGCCAGCACGCCCCACTCGCCCCCCCGCTCGTCGCTCCCCGCGCATGCATCTCACTCGTCGTCGCTCTCAAACTTGGTCGAGAAGGTGGCGTGCGGATCGATGGCGCCGCCCCGGTACGAGCCGCGCTTCTTCTTGGTCTTCTCGTGGCGGAAGTCCCTGGAGGGGGAGGGGGAGGTTGCGGAGAAGGGTGAGGACATCGGCGGGGCAGGCCATGCCATGCCATGCCATGCCATGCCATGCCATGCCATGCCATGCCAGGGTGGGGTGGGGAGGGGTGCGGGGCGGGATGGACAGGGCGAGGCGAGGCGACGGGCGCACAGCAAAGCTGAGGCACACGGAGCGGCCACGAGAGGAGGGTGTGGAGGCGGCCCAACGGCGTCATCATGCCTTCTAGGAATGACCTCCTCAAGCGATCTTTGGGCCATGACGGGGTTCGGACCCAGACCTGGGACTCCGGGTACGCCCTGCAACTCCCCCTCCCCTCCCCCTCCACGCACGCACCGCACCGCACACGGCCCACGGGTTCTCCTCACGTCCTCTTCCACATGCCCGTCCATCTCCTCTCCCTCCGCTTTGCCTGCCGCCCTCACCGCCCGGTCTCTGCCCCCACCCGCCCCCCCACGTGCGCTGCACCCACCCGCCCCCCCCCCACGTGCGCTGCACCCACTCCGCCCCCCCCCCAGTGCGCTGCACCCATCCGCCCCCTAACCGTGCCCCTCCCAAACCGCCCAGCCCAGCCCCTCCTCCCCCGCCGCACAACCCTCCCCTCCCTTGCCGCGCCGCGCGGCGCCGACGGGCGACTCACTTGCCGCGCACCGCTCCCAGGACCTGCTGCGCCTTGAAACCCCAGCCGCCCTGCCCGAACGTGCCCTCGTAAGAGTTGTCGATCGCGCCCTTCTTGCCCAGCCACTGCGGCGGTACACGCAGGCGAGGGACAGCGCAAAGCAGGATCAAGCGGGTTGACCTTCTTCCCACGAGCACACAAACACTTGATCAGCCATGGGCGCAACTGCACCGGTATCCACAAAGACGCGGGAGGGGCAGCGAGCATAGGGCTATCGCGTGGGGAAACCCAGGGCCCAGGAGCACCCCGGGGTCTTACGGATTCAGCTCTCAGCCCGCCACCGCACAGCGCAACGTCCCGCAACCACATACGCGGCATGCCGCCTCCCCGACGTACGCTTGTGCACACCTCACTGCCCAACGTATAACAATCCCCTCCGCATGGGCGCCCTCCTGGATCCAGCCCGGGCGCACCTCCTCAGCCTTGACACGCTGAAAGGCCTTCGCGGCAGTGGTGGGCTTGCCGTTCTGCGGGGCCGTCGGGGAACGACCAAGGGCCGCGTGTGTAAAATGAACAACCAAAGTAAACGCCATGAGCTTGATAAAATTTCGTTCAAAGAAGCCAAGTAATCATGCCACGTTGCAACCTGCGCGGAGGCGAGCCCTAGGGCGTGGTTGGGAAACATGCCAGCACGCCTCGAAGTTCCCAAATCCAACCAAATCCAAGGCCAAACCGTAGGCGACGGCTGCCGGCGCACCGGCTCTGGGGCCCGCCTGGGCGCGTCTCCCTACCTTGCCACTCTGCTTGCCGTTAGCGGTCTTTCCGTTCTCGCCCTTCTTGCCGCTATCTTTCGAGTCTCCATTGCCGCTATCGCTAGGGGAGCCCTCGCGCTTTCCCTGCCATGGCCATGGCATGGTGTGACGCCGGGCATGCGGCATGCGAGTGCGGGCCCGGGCCATACACACAGGCAAAGCCAGCAGCCGGCAAGCCAAGATGGGATTCGCTGTCAGATTCGACTGTTGTTTTCTCAGAAGCGGGCCGTAATCAGGGCAGGGAAGCCGCGGATTGGGCGCCATGTCGGCGCCTGGGCGCCGTCAGCCCCCAGCACAAGCTCCGGGAACCCGCCAGGAGTGCACACGAAAGAGCGGGGACACCGGACCGGAGAGCAGACCCGGGCTGCACGTTGCGCGGGACCCATCACTACAAGCCAGCTGTCCCCCGCTCGCTGCGCCGTCAACCGATACAGCGGCACATTGCAGCCCAGCCATCCCCACCTCTCCAGAGGCCCCCGGCTCCTGGCTGGTTTCCCGGCCTGCCGTGCCGTTCGCCTCCGGCTCCCGGTTAGCCGCAGGCTCCTCCTGCTCCTGCTCCTCCGCCTCCTGCTTGTCCTTCTTCTTTTTATCCTTCTTCTTGCCCTCGCTGGTGAGGACAGGCTTCGGCTCCTCCTCCTCCGCCGCCGCCTGCTTCTTCTTGTCCTTCTTCTTCTTCTTTCCCTCGCCCTCCCCGTCCGTGGCCGCCTCTGCTGCCGGCTCCTCCTCCTTCTTTGGCCGCTTAGCGGCCGGCTCCTCCTCCTTCTCCTCCGCCGCCTCCGTCGCGCGCTCCTTCTTGTCCTTCTTCTTTTTCTTCTTGGCACCATTGTCGTCAGCAGCGGTCGCAGGCGCAGGTTCAGCCGCCGGCTCGGCGGCTGGCTCCGCCTTAGCCTCCTTGTCTTTCTTCTTCTTGTCCTTCTGCAGGGCCATGGCAAATGGCGGTGGCAAGCGGATCAGGGGCCGTCAGAGGCGTGCCCGACCGTGCCCAAAGCGATGGCTCCCGTTACGCCTTCCGTTGTGCGCCACACGGCTGCGTGGCCCCGGCACGTGACGCATAGGTGCCCAGCCGCTGCGCCGGCCGCTGCTGTTTCCCGCCCGTGCACGGCGTGTCGGCCTGTCCCTGTGCGGGCAGCTGTCGAGTGGCGTGGCGCCGTATGCGCCGTATGCCTTGCGACGGGGGGAACGCCAGCAACATACGGTACTGGGGTGTGCGATGTGGGCGCTGCACAGCTGCGCTTCGCACACCCCACCGCAAGGTACCGCACCGTACCGTACCTTGCCGCTAGTTGGCTCGGGCTCCTTGGGAGGCTCCGGCTCCTCCTGGGCCTCCTCGCCCTTCTTGCCCTTCTTATCCTTCTTCTTCTTGTCCTGTTCAGGCACACGCAGGCGCGAGCAAAGCTTCACCTTGCGGCCCTAGGGGTCACGAAACGTGTCCTTAACTACCCCCACGCAAGCTCAGCAACCACCCAGTGTAGCGCGATGGGAGCAGATCTCCCCGACGCGGCAGGCTCCTGTAGCACGTCAATAAATGCATATACAAACCGCCCCATCCCGCATGCGGTGGTGGGAGAACAGCACCCCCCACACACAAACTTTAGGCTACGCACCTTGGGAGTGGGCTCCTCGGGCTCGGAGACGGCCGCGGCGTCCTTCGCCTTCTTGTCCTTCTTCTTGCCGCTCGCCCCATTAGCCTGCTCCGCCGCCTCCACCGGCGCCGGCGCGGTACCCTCAGCCGCAGCCGCGGCCTTGACCTTCTTCTCCGCCTTCTTGTCCTTCTTTGACTTGGCACCCTCCTCGTCCTGAGGCGGGGCGGCAGAGGAGGCGGTCGAGGTGACAACCCGCTGGGGGCCAGCTCCCAGCGGGCGGGGGAGCCGGCATAGACACGGGCTGCCGCGGGTCGCTCCAACAGCACGGCGTAGGCCCTACTGGGCGCCGTTGATCCTCTGCGAGCGTCCCTCCCCGTTTGCACCGTCCGCGCATGTGAGGCCAACCCGAAACTTCTAGTGACACGGCCCCATATGCACTGAGGACGGGTGGCCCTACAAATGCCTACAAAATTGGAAGATTATGCAGGCGCCTGCCACGTCTCCGCAGACCGGAAGCGAGCGGCGCCGCCCCCATCAATGACCCTTTCACTTCTACACTGCAACGCACCGCGCCCTTTTGCTTCTTCAAGGGCACGTCCTCAGCAGCGGCAACAGCCTCCTCATGCTTGCGCTTGTCCTTCGCCATGGGCGCAACTGCTGACGAACCAACGAGAGTGTGTGGTCGAGAAGGACAGAATAGAGCGGAGTCAGTGTAAGGTTCTGGCCAGCGTGGGCCTGCGAGTATCAAGTGCATGCTTTGCAACGACATTAACGGCCTTCCGTGCGAGGTCCAATTCACTCCGTGTGACACCGTGTGTGCACTCTCTATGCCCAGTAGAGATTAGACTTAGGGATGATGCAGGGAAGGCGAATAACTGCAATGAACACCAAGCATGACCCTAGCGGGACTGAGCCAAGGCAGGGGCCTCGCGCATCAAACCGCAAAGCAGGCGCCGCTATACAGCAATCTGCAGGAAGACAGCATCCGTTGTACACGAAAGTGCCGCTGGAAACCGCAATAGGAAGTGCCGAGCAGTTCAACGTGAAGCGCTATTACAAGCCGTCGTTTTCAACGGATCCATGGGCGGAGCTGCAAAACGGTTCTTCCAGTGGTGCGAACCGTCCATCCTTAGGTGCGGGGCGCTCGCGGTAGGTCCTAGGGTTTGACCTGGGTTTGGCACGGGTGGGCACGCCGAGCACGCTTGATTACGGTTGCCTCGGGGCACCGGCAGTTACGGGTTATGTACTGAGGGCCTGATTTCCATCTGTAGCACGAGTAGAGGTGGTGTACTGCTGCTGTGTGTGACATGTCCCCTGCAGCACCGTTGGTCGCCCAGCCGCAGACAATTCAAGTTAGCGTCGCGTACCACTGAAACAGTGATTTCGCATCTGCCTCAAGTAGAATCTGCGTCGCCTAAATGATTACAGCTCCGTGCGCTGCCCTCCATGCTGCCCTCACCCTGCTGCCCTTGCAGGCCTCCGAAGTCGAGACGGCGTGACCACCAGGCCCGGGGCGGCGGCTGAAGGCGGGCGGAAGAATGAGTCGACCAAGAGCTCTCTGCTCGAGGCGGGACTTGGAACTGTAACGGCTCCAAAAGGCCGTGTCCCAGCAAACGGCAGGTTTACGGAGAGGGCACCAAACAGCGGCCTGATACCGTAGCACGGGCCTGCAGGGTAGCCCAACCGGCAGCTGTGCGACGTTCTTATCTAGTGCCGTGTTGCTGTTCCATTCTCTGTCTAGCAGTCCTTTCTTGTCTCCTCTTGTTTGTGCTTTCATGTTCAGTGTGTAACTAGGCTCTCTCACAGCGTGGTCGTCGTTCCTTCCATGTCCGTGTTACATGCTGTGGTTTTGTACAATCCATGCGTCCACGGCGTTTTTCGCGTCCTTAATGCCTCGCCGATTTAGGCCTGATTCGTGTCCAGCTGAAACCCTTGTTCCGATGGCGTTCGGGCATGGCCAAGTAGGGGCGATGTCAGGGCACCTAGTCCAGGGCTGTCATACCGGCTGCCCAGCAACAGACCTGCACAAGGGGCTCAACTGCTGGCATGAGGTATGGTGTCAGTGAGTGCAATGTTCCCGATGCCGTCCCGTACGGGTTCCAAACCAGCCGTTATCTCCTTTCTCAATTGTAACATCTACTTCATGTGCAATCTCCTTACGTGTAAAAAATTGAGTGCAGCATCAGCTCAGAGCTCCAGTACGCTTGGCTCACATCTGACCTCAGCTTGTCTTGGTGCTCACTTGTCAGCTATCGATTATCAATGTAGTTTTGAGACAATATCATACCACGAGAGCAGGAACCAAAGAGTCCTCAGTTTGCGCGCGGAGTGTCGCGACTGTGCACCATAGCCGCGATGGCTGGGCAGGGAAAGCCCGTCCCAATGACGACGGATCGCATCCAAGAGGTTGGCTGGTTTGTCCTTGCGGGTAACCTCCGCGCCCACCCACACCACGCCCCCCTCCTTGCCGCAGTTACTGGAAGAAAACTTCAAATACATACGGGCGATTGCCGAGCAGCAAAACCTCGGCAGGATGCACGAAGTTAACCAGTTGGGTTTTTATTGCGGGGCGTGCACCCGGGCGGGAGTCCACGGACGGGTGGGAAATCCCTTCTTTTGCCTCATCAGGGGTCCTTAGAAGCATTTGGATTATGTATCTGAAGTTGTGTGCTTCAAAAGTTCTGTTGCGTACCCCGCATAGGACCTTGCCTGGCCGCCTAACGCCATTGTCAGGCTGCACCCTTGAACAGGGTCCCATCCTGCCCGGCAGGTACCAACATAAGCTTCAGGAGAACCTCATGACGCTGGCGGCAGTGGCCGACACGTACGCGCCGCCCGGAGCCATGGCGACTGCAGGACAGGTGCGCGCAGACCGCCCTAGGCCAGGAACTCGGCCTCGCGCCTGGCTCCGCAGACGTGTTGACGTCCGTCGTTTGCTGTGCCTCACCCTATTTGCTGCATGCCAACGTCGCAGGGCCCGTCTGCCGCCACAGCGACACAAGCGTTCCGGCCTGCTGTCCCGGTCGCCAACGCACCCAACGCCGCTGCCACCGCCGCGGCCATGGGCCAGTTCGCGCAGGGCCTAGCCGGACAGCAACAAATGATGATGATGGTGCCGGGCGCAGCGGGGCAGGCCGCGGGGCAGCCGGCGACGGCGATGCAGCTGGCGCAGCAGCAGCTGCAGGCCATGCAGCAGGCGATAGCGCGGCAGCAGCAGGCGCAGATGCAAGGTCAATACGCGTTGCCGCAGCAGCAGGCACTGAATGCGCTGGGTGGGCTGGGGGTTGCGCAGGGCGGGCAGCAGGGAGGCTATCAACTGCCGGCCCCTGCGCCGCTCAACTTGGGGTAGCGGTAGGTAGGCCCTGAGTTGGAGCTCGCAACGGACGCGGTTGGCCATGGGCGCGTTGCGCGGCTTGCGGACTGGGAGAGGGAAGTCGCGGAGGGCGGCAGACTGGTCCGCAGGTTGCGTTCAGCAGAGGATGCGCAAGGTGGCAGCGGCGGAGGCGGACGGCTCTGCTGTTTGTCACGCTCACGAGATCTGTGACAGTGCGGTGCGGACACGCGCAGGATGCCACTTGTAGGGATGGACCGTTGGGCTGGGTATGAAGTGCTATTGCCATGAGGCTGCTGCGCTGACGCACAGGGAGTTCCTCTCCCGCCAATGTGGCATCCACCACTACTGTGTTGTATGGGAAGGCACCCGATGTTGTGCGGAGGGACGCGCCAGCTAAGTAATGCGTGCAGTGAAATGAGAAGGGGAGGCTGAGACGGAGGTGCCTTTGTGGATCTTGGCTCAAAAGGCATACCTATGTATTCTGCGAATACGACTCGATGCATGCAACGGGATGATCAGTTTAGGTTTGGCGACAGCAGTTGTTGGTGTGGCACATACTTGTGGGAGGCCGCCGCCCACAAGTGTGTTACAGCTCAGGTGCAGCCGCCGCCGTGTGGCCGCGAGTGGCGTGGCACATGCACGCGGCGTCCAAGTCTTGCGTTTGGGTTGAACCTCTTCAGTAAGTGGGACCGTAAGCCGGGTCCTTGAAGTGGAAGTGGAAGTGCTGTCGTGCTGTCGTGCCATACTCGCCGTACAGGCCCATGTTGCCTTCTGTCCATCCCGAGCCTCAAACACCAATCTAAACTAGTGTTGATGGATCAGGGAGGGTAAAGCCAAAGAGCGGCCATGTTGACTACTTGCCCAAACCAAACTGCTCCTCTCTCTGCACCTCCAAATATGGAGCATATTGCTTGACAGGACATGGAAGTTGAGGGCCTCTGTGCGTTCGTGGCGACAAAGGCCGATGAGCTCTTGCGCCTCGAGGTGGATCGCTAGCTCGGAAAGTCATTCGTTGGACCTGGAATAACAAGAGCTGTGAATTCCTGCAGGCCGAGCTTCAGACCCTCGCGACCCAAGCCTTCGCTTTCCTCCATGGCCAGCCTCTCGCGGACCCAACGCCCTTCAGCTCAGTCCCCGATGCAGTCAGGGACGCGGTCCGTGGAGCACTTCTTGCGGGCTCCTTCCCCGAGCATTCGGTAGCGCTGTCGGCTGGAGTGTCGGGGCAACCGCCGAGGGCAGCATCGTCAGCAGCAGCATCCGGCGGGGAGGGCAGCGACATCGACGATATGCCCCTCTATAAGCGGCAGCGGAGGTCCCAGCAGCAAGCGCCGGCTCGGGACCCCAACAGCGGGGGGCCGTCGGTCCCCGCTCACACCCCCGCGGTAGGCGCGGACGGCAGCTCAGGCGCTGGTTGCCGCAATACTGCTGCCGGAGTCCCCCCGATACCCTTTGGAACGAATGCGAGCTCCGAGTCTGCATCGGCGTCTAGCCCGCGTGCTGCGGGCGCATCCGTAGCGGGCAGTCTGGCTGGCGGGTCTGGACCGCCAGGGGCCTCGGCACACCTGCCTCCTGACCACCTGCCGTACGTACCGGCGGCTGTCTTGACCGGCCACATGTATGGCATGGATGATTCTGCTGGCCGGGAGGCAGCCGTGCAGCGACCCAGCGCTCCAGCGAGCAAGGCGTTTGCTGGAGGTCTGGAACCTTCGAATGCTCCCCATCATCCCAGCAGCCAGGCGCATGCAGCTCAGGCACTGCCAGAGCCGCAGCCAGAGCCGCAGCCAGAGCTGCAGCCAGAGACGCATCTAGAGCCGCAGCCAGAGCCGCAGCCAGAGCTGCAGCCAGAGCTGCTGCCAGAGCTGCAGCCAGAGCTGCAGCCAGAGCCACAGCCGGAGTCACAGCCGGAGCCATCGCTACAGCCACAACCAGGGCCACTACCGAGCCTCGCGCTCCAGCCCAGCAACGCTGGCGACAGCGGTGCTGGCGGCAGCGGGCCGTTGGCATCCTCGGCGCCCCTCCCGGCGCCCCTTCCGAAGACGGGCCAGCATGCAGGACAGCAGGGCCAGGACCAGGCTCCACCCCCCGTTGAGGAGCCGGCACCGCCCGTGCCTCCGCCTCCTCTGCAGCAGGATACGGCCGCGGAGCCAACACCGTCAGTGGCCCCTCCCGCTCAGCAGCAGCAGCAGCAGCAGACGGCTCCGGCGCCGCCCCGCAGACGCGCCCCACTGTGGCTTCACCAGATGCTGCCCAGCCGCGGGCGGCCACGG
The DNA here is from genome assembly GCA_001584585.1 of Gonium pectorale. Taxonomy (NCBI): domain Eukaryota; kingdom Viridiplantae; phylum Chlorophyta; class Chlorophyceae; order Chlamydomonadales; family Volvocaceae; genus Gonium; species Gonium pectorale. The sequence continues at coordinate 7,148 of LSYV01000333.1, read as the reverse complement.
CCCCCACCGGAGGATGGCCACGAGTCAGCCGCGAAGCGGCGGCACGCGGACGTTTCTGCAGCGCTGCCCTCGAAGAACGTGCCGGCAACGCTGGCACCAGTGCCGCCTGGCCCAACGTCGCCAGAGCCAGCACCGTCAGAACCGGCGCCTCCGGCTTCGGTGCCACCAGTGCCGCCGGCGCCGGCACCCCCAGACCAAAGTCAGGAGCAGCAACAGGAGGCACGGCAGGGGCAGTCTCCCCCAGAGGAGCAGCCGCAGCAGCAACCATTGTCGCAGTCGGTGGGGCGAGAGGATTCGGAGCAGCAGCTACCGTCACGGGAGCAGGGGGCGCATGTGCAGCCGTCGGTGATCAAGTTGCCGGCTGTGAAAGCAGAAACTGGGGCGCAATCGGCGTCAATGGCCGACGCACCTGCCGGAAGTGCAGCGTTACCTGCGGGACCCCACGAAGCAGTAAAGGCCTGTGGCAGCATCACGGAGGACCAGTATGCTGTCGAGCTGGAATCCGGCCAAGACCTGCAGTCCACCGCAGCCGGCAGTGCGGGGACTTCGACGGCCACAGGCGCCTGTGCGCCGCCTGCTGCGGCTAGCGACTTGGCGCCTGCCGAACCCGACTGGCAGCGCAACAGTGCCAGACCAAGCGGACAGGGCTTGGGGCCTGCCTGCGACACCGCCCGGCCCATATGCGGTGGGGCCCCGGGAGGTTCAGCGCCACACTCTGGTGGGTTGGGCGACAGTTCTCGCATGCCAGCAGACGAGGACATGTCGGACGTCCCACTGCAAGCGCGCCGCAAGAGGCAGCGGGCGGCGATGCCACCTGCAGCGACCACGGGCGCTCGTGGCAGAGTCGGTGAGCCCGCCGCCTCAGACGTTAAGCCATATACCGTGGTGTCCCTGGGCGCTGGTGCGCATCGGCGGCAGGAGCCATTACGCGTGAGCGCACCGCAGCCGACCCCTCTCGCACCCGCGCCTTCCAGCAGCGCCGGGGCATGCGGAGAGCACGTCCGTGCAGCTGAAGCAGAGGCTGCGCCGGCTGCCGCCGCCACGGGGCTGGATGATCCGCCTCTCGCGTGTGTCCCGAATCCCCTCGCCGCCATCAAACCCGATCCTACGTTGCATCCGGTTGGGATTGAGGGGGCGCTACAGGAGCAGACGCCGGGAACAAGCGATCCCAATGCCGCCGCCGCCACGTGCACTCTCGCAGCCGGCGCTGAGGCAATGGTGGAGCAGCCCCAGGCCGCTGGGCCCACGACTGAGCAGGTGCACGCGTACACCAGCACGGACGAGACGCCTCAGGCACCCAGCCAGGCGCCTGCCCCTACTGTGGAGACGGTTATGCACGTCCCGTCGAGTGCAGCTCCCGGGATGGAACTCGGCGCGACACTGGAGCCGCAGCTGCAATCGGGGGCAGCAGCCGATGCAGAGCCGGATGCGGAGCAGGGCGACGCGCCGGCAGCAGGGCTTCAGCCGGGGGCAACGGCATCCACTGTAGACGGCCCAGAATGCGGCGGCAGCGCCGCCACAGCAGTTGACGCACCTGCAGAGCCGGCGGCTCAGCCAGAGCCGGAGCCTCCAGCCCATCTTGGCAACGTGCCGGCACCAGAGCCTGAGCCGGGAGCGACGTCCACCCCTGCAGAATGTCCTCCATTCGCCGTCAATGCTGCTACGATGGGTGAGGAGGCTGCGGCACCCGAAGCAGCAGCCCTTGACGATGAGTTGCCGGATGCGAAGCCTGGGCCGGGGCCGACGGCTGCGGTGGACGAAGGCGCGCAATTCAGCAACACTACCGCTGCCGTAGAAGAGGAGGCCGCCCCGCCGACTGCAGCTGCGCCGGTGGCGGGACCGGTGCTGGAAGCGGACGCACTGGGCGGCGAGTTGCCGACTGCGGAGTCCCAGTCCGAAGCCGCTGTCGCACTTCCCGCAGGACCTTTCAACGACAGCGGCGTTGATGCTCCTGGGCGCAGTAAGCACACCGCGGTGCCTGCAGCAGCTGAGCCGCTGGCGGAGCCGGAGCTGCTGAGCGGAGAGGCCGCTGCACCAGCACAAACGGTGCCTGATGTGGGGACGGCGCCAGAAGCTGGTGTGCACAGCGCCGGCAGCAGCGGCGTCGGTGTCGCTGCGGCAGCGTTGGGCGACGAGACCCAGAGCGCAGCCGAGGTGGACGGCGAGGAGCGGGCCGAGCAGCGCGAGTCTTACCCGCGGGGCGGCAAAGACATGGCCGCATCTGCAGCTGCTGGTGAACAGCCGTCAGATGCCGGTGCTGCCACGTGTGAGTCGGCTGCTACCGCGGCTCCGCAGCCGGCAGCTCCAATCCATGGGCCCTCTGATCCCGCAGCCGGGGCCCCTGCCCCGCCTCACGACGCTGAGGAGCCGCCCTCGCAGCTGCATGGCCACGGCCAGAGCCGCTCGCACGGCTCCTCGCACAGCGACGCCGCCCCCAGGTCACCGAGCGGCGCCAAGTCGCGGCGGCGTCAACACAACCGGCCGCAGGCTGCCGCCGACGCAGCGGGCATCCGTGCTGAGGCAGGCGATGTGCCGGTTGGTGGCGGCGGCAGCGGGAGTATGCACGACCAGCTGGCGGCGGCAGCGGCCTGGATGGCTGAGCACCTGGGTGGAGAGGAGGGCGGCCTTGGGGAAGCGCTGGCGGCCGCTATGGGCGGTGGTCTAGCGGCGACGGGCGCGGCGTCTGGCGGCGGAGGTGACGGAGGCGGAGATCAACATCCGCAGGGCGCTGCCGAACCGCAGGGCAAGGCACCGGCAGTGCACGAGGAGCGAGTGGATGCGGCTACTGATGGTTCTGGCGCCGCCGTCGCCACTGACGCTGATGGTAAGCAAGATGGCGGAGCTGCAGACCAAAGCGCCGATGGTGCGGCAGCGTTCGGCGACGGCGGCGAGTGTCACGGCGACGGCGTCCGCAGCGGCACGGGGAGCGGCAGCAGCAGTGGAGCCGAGGACGGAATGGGCTCCGGGAGCGGGAGCTGCCGGGATGGGCTGCACGTGGCTGCTGATGACCTGGAGCCTGAGGGCGGCGAGGGGATGTCCGAGGTGGAGCGCGAGGAGTGGCGCCGGCGCCGGGTGAGCGCGTGCCGATGGGATTGGGGCGAGATTGCCGCATGGGTGTGCGTCCCTCGCCGGCCTGAGCTTATGCGCATGTATCGAACCAGTTGGGCGGTGCATCGTTTAACGTAACCTTTAGCCGTCCGCAAGCACCGGTCGCAGCTCATCTACTAACCCATCCGGGCACGCCCTTCAGGCCGAGATTGAGCGCCAACGTGCTGAAGCGGCGGCGGAACGGGAGGCGGCGCGCCGTGCGCGCGCCGCGCAGCAGCAGGCGGCCGACAGCGCAGCTGCCTCTGCGGCGGCCGCCGCCGCGGCGGCAGCGGCGGCCGAGGAAGAGCTGCAGCGGCGCATCCGCGCGCGCCTGGCTGAGCACCACCAGCTAGCGACGGCGGCGGCTGCGGAGGCAGAGGCCAAGGAGCTGCTCCGCGCGCGGGTATGTCAGCAGATGTCAGGATCCCGGGGGCGTATCCTGAAAACAGGTCGCGGGTTGCAGATGCCTGCCTAGTGGCTGTCTAATGGGCCGCCTGAGAGCTGGGAGTCAAGCGAAATAGGGTGCCTCGAGGGGATGTCCAGGTGGTGGCCCCACCATGTTATGCTCGAGTTTGAGAGGCCGCGTGGGGCGACTGTGCGCGGAGAAGACGCCTTTTGTTGTGGCTGCCCGTGACCCGCCCTATCCCGCCGCCATGCCGTCGTCGGCGTGCAGGTCCGCGCGCAGCTGCAGGACAGGCACTGGCAGGCGCTGGATGAGCGGAACCTGTCGAAGCTGCTCAAGCAGCTCGGCGTGGTGGCGAAAGGTGAGCGTTGCTTTGCGCTGGCCTGGCGCGGTGGCGGCCGGGTTAGATTTCACTGTCTTGGAGGCAGAAGGGGCCAATGCTGGGGTGCTGCCAACCGGGGGCCTCAATCAGGCGGAGCTTGGCGACTAAACTTGGGAGGGCGCATGCGCCGCAATCCTGAAGGTTGGTTGGTGCGGAAGGAGCTGACCGGGCGCCCGAGGGAGCGAGCCAAGGTCTCATAGGGCATAGCGTATTCAAAGGAACGAGCCCCTGCGCCCTCGTTGCCTTCACGTTGTTTTGCGGCCCATTGAAGGGCAAGACGTTAGCTTTGTGTATAGAGAGAATAATCGCCCGGGGCCGTGCACGGAGGGCCCCGGGAGACTCTCCCCCGCAAGGGACTAGAGAGGGCTGGATGCTGGGTTCGCTCCACACCGTCACAAGTTTTTCCGCGTGCAGCGGTGTGGTCTTTGCGACTCGCACATGCTTGCGGCTGGCTGCCCTCTGCGCAGGTGTCCCACTCCGCTCGGCCGAGCAACGCAACAAGGCCCTCAAGGTGGCCAAGATCCGCTTCCACCCGGACAAGGTGTCGGGGGACCTAGAGGTGAGGAGGCGCGGCGCATCACGCGATGGGGGCCACGCATTGACGGGACAGGGGTGAGGGGTCAGAACAGGTCCCGCAGCGTTGTCGGCCGCGGAGTGTTGGCACGCATCAGTAGCAACGGTCGGGCTGGCGGTGGGGAGCCGCTTGGGCGTATCGTGGCTCCCCGCCTGTCTGGGTGGGATCCGCAGCCAGTTGGGCATTCCTGACCCCACCTCTCGCGTGCGCACCTCATGGCCGCCTCCCGGCCTCGGGCATGCATGCCCATGTGCGTGTGTTGAAATGAAACGACGCATACGACGAGCGTAAGCGCGAAAGTGATGGTGGTGTGTGCCCAAGTGCGTGTGCCTGGGAGTCGCCGACATGGGTACGCTGCCCCCACCCCAAACCCCTCACCCGTCCGGCCTGCACCCCTGCCACTGCAGGCGCGCGTGTACGCCGAGGAAGTGTCCAAGCTGCTCAACAGCCGAGACTGGTCCTAGTCATGGGCAGGGACACGGGGAGGAGGATGTGCAGCGCGGGCCCGCGGTGCGCCAAATGACGGCATGAAAGCTGTCAACAAGGGCGTGGCCGCGGGCCTGACCCGGCTCTGTTTGGGATGGGCTGTTGGCTGTGATGCCGCTCGTCGACGGCGGCTAGAGGGTGCTGGGCAGTCAAGACCTGTGTGCTTACGGCGTCCGCGTATCTTCCTGTTCCAGTGTGTCGTAACGCATGTCATGCGACGAGCAAGCTCTACGGCAAAGGAAGATGAACCGGGACTGTCGGCGTTGTTGGCCAAACCTGGCGCAATGAACAGGTTGACACGAGTCAGGCTCGCGCTGTTGATTGTGAGTGGTGTGGCGGCGCTCCATGTAACATAGCAGACGGGAAACACATGATGTGGAATGGTGTCTGGAGTACTGGTGAAGATGTAGCATATCATGACAATATGTGAGCGAGGTCTGGGCTATCATGTACGGGTGGGGTTGCCGATCCGTGCCCGAGCCTCGGTTGAGTCTTGGAGTGGGGTTTCGGACGCCGTGACATAGAGTCCAGGAAGTTGAAGCAGCTTTGTGTCAAGCCCCAGGGATATTGCGTTGCCTGTAACGCCTAAGGACGGGAGTTCCGCTCCCTTGCTATTGCTGGATATTCATCCTGCATTGCCGAATCTTGTAGGTCGGCAGGCTCCTCGCAGGGGCCGAGCACATGAGCCAATCTTTCCCATCGTCTCATGCCTTGCTGCTGTGGGTGCTCTCTCATCCACTCCCCCCAGGGTTCATCAGGATGCCATCGGTCTCAAGTCGGAGTGCCCGGCACCCACTGGTTCTAACCAGCTCGGTGCGGTCGTTACGGTGCGCCCACCCGGTGCCAACGAAGTCAAATGCCATACGAAACCCTCAACTTACTCACCCGATGTGCTCCTTTTTTGCCTGCCTGGCACGCAGGGCGCCGTCCACTCGCTCGTCCGGGACGGGCCGGGCGGCCGCGTTCTGCTCACGGTGGCGCCCCGCATCGGCACCGTCATGGCCGCAGACCAGCTGCTGGTGCTGAACCATGGGTCGCTCGCCGAGTGTGGGACGCCGGGCGAGCTGGCGGCGAGCAGCGGCCTCTTCGCGACGATGGTTAGGGCCGCAGCCGGCGAGGCGGCGGCCTTCTATGACGCCTAGTACCGAATTCACAATGACCTCCTTGGCAAGTAGAGCCGATGTGCGGCTAAGTGGATGGGATTGATCGTTCGACAAAAGGTGGTCTGCATGCACGTATGGCAGTATTTGTCGCGGCAGTAGTGCACGCTGCGTCAAAAAAAGAGAACCAGAAACGGGGAAGGCAGCCTCTACGGACATCACCCGAGGGTGTGATGTTTCCAGCAGGGCGCCGAGTACATGGCATGGCGGGCGAGGTATACGAGCAAACGGGCCCCCGGGCACGCTGCGTCACCAGGGTGAGCAGAGTCCAGAAGCCCTGCAAAGCGCGGTTTATTGAGTGGTTCTCCTTGCATCCGACAAGAGCATTTAAGGGGACGTTGAATGACGGAGTGCGGTGCACAGAAGGTTGGTCCGAGAGGGCCTGTCGTTCGTTCGGTGAGGTCTGCGCATCAGGAGAGGCATCATGTCGTACAACATGCCGGCAGCGAGTGTGAAAGCTTCCGTACCATGCGCGCGCGGGCTCGTCCATTCCCCGGCATTTATTCCTAGCAGTTCTAGCTCATTCGAGCGCCACGACTTGGCTGTAAATGTGCGATGTGTACGGCACATGCATGCATGCCACGTGGTACGGCGTCTCATGTGCTGGTGGTACATTGGCTTAGGTGCTACATCCAGTCAAGGAGATCGAGGTCATATGAAAGACCAGCTCGATACTTAGTATTGTGCGGAGGTCCCCTCAAAAGCATACGTTTGCCTCTCTTCTTGTCCAATTTCCCCAAATCCCATTCTTGCATTCTTGATGTAGTGATGGGTATACCGGCTACACTCTCTTCTACCACTATCTTTTCCAAATGCGTTGTAAGCACGTGCTGTCTCGGTTCGGTTCGAAGGCAGGGGCGCTATCTTCGGGTACCTCGGCTGGCACGTATGTTTTCGTTCCCGACCCCCAAATCTCTTTGATGCTTTACGCGCCAACAGTATTAAGCAATAGTTGCAAGCTTTGCTTTCGGGAGCAAGCAGCTGAGTCAGGCTTGGTGCCTGTGTTGAAAAGGAACAACGCATACGACGAGCGTAAGCGCGAAAGTGATGATGTCG
>LSYV01000331.1:5518-20189 GCA_001584585.1 Gonium pectorale | reverse complement strand
CGTCGGCAACGCGTCCCGTACCCGCCACTTCCGCCCTCTTTCGGCTGCCAAATTCTGCGCTTCTTTCTTACATCTACTTGCGGTGTCCCTCCGCGGTGGCCATGCGGCCTGGGTGCATTCGCGCTACAACCTGCTTTTGTTCTGCGCCGCTCCTCGCTGTCCGCTGCCCCAAACGCATGCTCTTAACAGGCGGTGTCGAATGCTATGTATGTTCCAAAACGCTCATTGAATTACGGTACCCCACTCTGCCGTAGGTACTTTTCACGCGAGTCATAATACATCGGGGGGGGGGGGGTTCCGGGATTGACGTGATGAATTATGACCGGCGGCGGAGCGCTAGAAAGTTGCGTCGGGAACGCCTTGTTGAGTGTGGAATTAAAGCCCCGGTCGCTTGCGCCTTCAAACTTGGCCGCCGTCTATCCCAGGAGTGCTGATCAGAACGAAGCATAGAACGCGGATACCGGTGCACTGGACGGAATTATTGTTGAGCGGTATTCGCGCCGCCTGAGCGCCCCACAGACAGATGCAGGTTTGAGGACACACGGCGGACAGGTACGACACCAAACTGCAGATATTTGGATCTGCGAAGGGGTTTCAGGATGGGATGGTGGTTCTACTCCAGCGTGCTGCGGTATACGCGCATGTGAGCCGCCAGCAGGTCCTGCGCCGACTGTTTGTCGATTGAGCTTTGGCCTGGCTGCATCCCAATGACCATGCACGTAAGTATGGAAGACGCCACGGCAACCAAAATAGCCGAGGTGATCAGCCACAACATAGAAGCGCGACCCCCCATGGTGGAGCCAACTGGCACGCGTGGCTGCGATACTTGTAACCATATGAAGCGCTAGTGGGCAAACAGGCGAAAAGAGCGGAGAGTCGGTGACATTTCGCGCGCGGTGAGTACCGAGGGTGCCGCAAGAAGTAGCCACTACAGCTTAGGCCTCGCGCTGCCCCCCAGACCCCAGGCCGACAGAGGGATATCCCAGGGACGCGTTTCGTGGAGGACCCACACAACTGTCATAAAGGATGCTTTCAAGCTGTGCACTAAACCCAAACAATCCCCCACAAACAACCCGACCCCCAACCAACGGTACCAACGTCCCCCGCCCCCCACAACGCATCCACACGGTACGACAGGGGCACCCTGGCACGAACCAAAGTAACAGACCCAACCTCACTACACGCACACGCGTCAACAAAAAGAAAGACAACCACCACAGGCATACCCCCTTTGCGAACACCCTCCAAGGATGCCTCGCGCGCGCCGCAACACGGTTGGGCGCTAACGGCCACCTGAGCAACACAGATGCTGCCGACGCCCACACCACCCAGCAAGATCCCGCTCACTACTTGGGGCCGAACACTCCGGACTTGGTGTCGGGTCTCTGCGCACGGAAATGGCAGTGAGGGTCACCAAATCTCTTGCATTGGCAATGAATGACGACGGTTGCCTGGGCTTCATAACGCGCCGCATGCTAACCCTCCAGTGCGCGTGGGCGGGAGACCTACCGGTCCACACTCTAGGCCGTGAAACCCGCTACTTTATAAACCTACGCCAACTAGCGTTCATGCGGGAACACGACCTTGTCTTGACGGTCTGCGGAGAGGAACATATGAGCAACTTTGCTGCCCTCGCCGCCGCAGCCCGCTCGAAGCAAGGTACCGTCCCTACCTTGCTTCGAACGCCAGCCATACATCAGCAAGCAACCATTGCCCAGTACGTACGTGCGCTCAACAGCTGCCTAGGATTCCCGTTCGTACGACACGCGGACGTAATGATGTACTGCGCGTCGTACGACCAGCACCTTGGGACAAACTGCTGCAGCCCGGGTGTGGGACCTACCGTACATACACGTACATACACCACCGGAATGCTCTCAATCAAGCTTGGCACGCACTAAACCTCTACCTCCGAAATCAGACATACAGTAGTCGAGCACAGCACATACATGCCCGTACCTATCCATCCATCCGGTACGTACATACATACCCCTACCATGCGGAGCCACAGAAGCGTTGGGGAACACCCTGGATACCCTGGACGACCTCCTTAAGGCAATCGCAGCGGCAGCATACCAGGGCACCTTACTTCATCCTACTACGGCCTGCTGCCTGGGCACGCCATGGCTATCAAATCGTCCGCACCTGGTGGGATGGGAGCTGGACTCGTTCTACGACAGCCCAAGGCCTATCCACCTCACAACGAGCGAGACGTAACTGACCCTTCCATGATGACCCTTTTGCAAGCGATCGCCCAGCGGTACCTACCACGCGCCCTCCTGCCGAGAGGCCCACCCCATGAACTAGGCCATAAAACCCGCACTGCACCACCTACCTGCCCCCGCACCAGCCACCGCAGACCCCCGCCCCCCCCCACCGACACGACCACAGGATGCTACTACCAATACGGTCCCCCCTCATCAGAGCCAAACAATCCCCAATACGCAAACTGCCCCAACCTCACTAAACGCACACGCATCAACAAAAAGATATGCAACCACCACAGCCATACCCACATTGCGAACACCCTCCAGGTAGGGATGCCTCGCCCGCGCCGCAACACGGTTGGGCGCCAACCTGAGCAACTCACATGCTGTCGACGCCCACACCACCCAGCAAAATCCCGTCCACGAGCGAACCCATCGACCCAACCCTTCACGTAAATGCAACCCAGCGACAGCCACCCCATGAGCCGACGCGCGAACTCACCACAGAGAGATAGATCGGCACCGATAACCATAACCATTTGTGGCAGGGGGCCCCCACAGCCCGTCTCCCACCCCCATCCCCACCGACCGGGCACCCCCCTCCCCCCACACACACCTCGTGCCAGCAGCAGCTCCAGCACCGCCACGGCCCAAGTGGGTGCATGCGTTTCGGGGTTCCGGTCGGGCCAGCAACGAACGCCACAACGGCGGCCGTGGGGGAGGCGGGGATGAGAGCGAAGGGAAGGGAGGGGCGGAGTGATAGGGGAGACCGTCGCCGCCACCCGCATGCGCCAGGTGGGCTTACTTCCTGGTGCGGATTCCCGGCTCCACATCCGCGCCCTCGCCCCACCCCCTGCATGACCGGACTGCTCGCCCGCCTGGCCCACACCGAGACTGCACCAACCGCAGGCAACCCACGATTCGACGAGACGTGTCCCCCTTCCAGCAGGACCATCAGGCCATGCTGACGCAGTGTCCACACTTCACAACTTGGCCAGTGTGGTGTTCGCCCGTTTCGAAGAAACGTGTACTCCCCAACGTGTCCCGTGCCGCCGTCGCCGCCGAGTCCCCAACGTCAACCCCCTGGCACGGCGCCGCCGCCAGCCGCCGCAGCGGACTGGGCGGCAGCCCCCGACCGAGGCCACCGCGCGCGGCTGCCAATGACAGGTTCAAACGCCGCCACGCGCCGACGCCGGCGTCACGGTCGGCACCGCTGCCGCTCCCGGTGGCGGAGGAACCCTTCGGAGAGAGGCAGTCCAACAGACCCGAGTGTGCAGCGCTGACGGCGAGGGAGGACAGCGCCATGGCCTCTGCTGCGCCTCGCCGGTTGCCGCCTCCACCTCCGCCTCGGCCGTGAAGAGCGTCATGGGGGGCGCCCGGGGCTGAGGGTCGGGCCCCCGGCAAAAAAAAACGGGGGGCCAAAGGAAGTGCTGCACACGTCACCGTCGAACGTGAGCGCCAATCAGTCGGCCCGTCCGGCATCAACCCCTCCGTACCTACCAGGTTACCCTAGGCCCGCTCCGGGGCGGATGAACCCACTTCCCCTCTTGCCCAACCCCGAGCAACACCTACCCGCCTGTCGTCGCCACCCGCTCCGTCGTCACCTCCGTTCCATAGCTGGCCGGCGACACCCTTGCGCCCTGACCGCCCGCGTACGGCTAGTACGAGTCGTACGACGCGAGCACGTCCATCTGCGCCCCCGACCGCTCGTGTACGGCGCCGCCCCAAGCATCAAAAAGCCAGCAGCGGAGGCGTCCGCGCCAGCGGCGTCCGCGGCAGCCAGTACGATGCGAGCACGGCCATCTGCGTGAGCACCGTCGGCGCCGCTGTCAGCAGCGGCGGCACTAGCGCTGCCGGTCCGCCGCCGGCACTAGCGCCGCCGCCGCCCACGGGGGGGGGGGCGGCGGGTGCGTACGAGCAGGCATGCGGCCAAGAACGCTTCATGCGCTGACGTCGGCACTCCAACCCGCCACAGCCGCCGTGCCGCCATCGCCGCCGCTGTCACCACCGCCGCCGCCGCTGATCTTCGGTGCAAGCCACCGCTCCCGACGGCGCCGCCAGCGCTTGCTCACCCCAGGCGGCTGTTCTAGATTCCCACCGCCTTCACTGCCAAGTGCGAACACGGCGTCGGGGGTAGATGTGGCGGGCTTCGTCGGCAGCGGCAGGGCAGCGGCGGCGGGGGGCACCCTGGCAGCAGCAGCCGCGCGCCGCAGGGTCGAGCGTCGAGCGTCGAGCCCAGCAGCAAGGAGCCGGTACCGGAGGGGGTGGCAGGCGGACCGGACAGCAGACTGGGGGCCGGGGGCCAGCGGGTGCTGGGCCGAGGCGGAGGTGACGCCCGCCTCCCAGGACCAGGCGCCTACGTCGACGGGCGGCAGAGGCTTCAACAGCGGTCCCCGCGACGCTGCAACGGGCCGCCAGCGACGGGCTCAGCCGCCGCCGCACGCTGCCACCGCCGCCTCCACGGTGTCCCGGTCGGCCAAGGGACGGACGGCACCGGCCGATACCGGGAACGACGGAAAGCTCGCCGATGAATCTGTTGCGTGCTGTGTATGTCTCATCTCTCCTGGTAACCGTTGTGCGCAAAAAGGCTGGGAACGCTATTATTTGTGCAAAGTCAAACCCGCTTGGCGTTAGCGATTCTGCGCCTGATCAAATATTTGCGCTGAGCCAAGTTTCAATATCCTAAAGATGCGAATTGAATCCAGATCCAGCAGCTGTGGATCCAGGACCTGACGACGACGCCCCCGCGTTACTCCATACACCTCAGTTCATGGCGTGCCCGCGCCGAAGCCCGAGGCCCCCCGCCCCCCCCCCCGCCCCCGCCCCCTTGCCGCTCGATGGCCAGCGACGGCTTGCTGTCTTTTACACCGCTGTCTTTCCCAAGGCTGGCGGCGTCGGCACTCTGTGCGTGCAGCGAAGGAGGATCCGGGGAGGGTGCGTGGCTCCGCCCCTTGCTTGCTCATCAGGGGTTGATGACCCCCCTGTATGCACGTAGCCATACATCCGCAGCAGCGCGCAGCGCACATAATCTGCACATTCGGGGCCCAGCCCGGCCCGCCGCAGCTCATTGTGCGTGGTTACAGAGTTTCTTTGGGGACGGAGCGGGCGCCGCCGCCGCCATGCATGCCAGTGAGCAGCGAAGCGCCCGATAACCTCGCTTGCCACCGCCCCCTGCTTGCAGCGGTAGATCGGTTGCCAGCAACGGACCATCGTAATACCGTACATTACATGCACCCATACACACACGTGCAATGTATGTGTGCGTTCGTGATGCGTTGCGTCACGCAAACACGCACGGTGTGCCTCACGGGCAGCAGCACGACGCAACTGCCGTACGTGCACATGTACGCGTATGGATGGGTGTTGGCCGGTTCGTTGTGATAGCACGCACGGTTGGGGGGGTGGCACTCACAGCACGCACGGAGCCTGCGACCCTTCATACATGGCAGATGTTTCACACTAATGCATGGCCACACACCACCCGCCGCAATAATAAGCCCAATCAACCACAAAGCAAGGTCACCGTCGTTGTGCGCCCATCAGTGTTCATGTGTGCCTCAATAACATCAGTCGTGCCATCCACGCGTGCAGCTCCGTAAGCTTACACGCACTACCTACGCTTGCAACAGTGTGAGTAGTAGTACTGCAAGGTGCAGATAGAAGGTGCGAGGTACGGCAGCAGGCTCTATCCGTGCGTATGTATGTATTTGCATATCGCACTGTTCCACATACACAGCAGACCACGTTACTTCAATATATAGTCTTGCCAGGGCAACAACGCCGTGCTACAGTTCGTGACCAAGTAATAAGCAGCAGGCCCCTGGTATGTAGCAAAAGGCAACACATGGATGGGCTATCTAGGGTGCGTGGATGGGCCGGCGGACCAAAGCGGACATTCACTATAAGACACCGCGTGCCCCAAAGATTGCTCAGATTAAGCAATTGCAATAACTCACACTCCGAACCTGATGACCGCTGCTGTTGCTGTGTAGGGCGCATTTGGGCGCGGTGCATCGCAGTGGGTGTGTACGGCCTCCAGGAGGGCGGCGGTCACTTTGATCTGCACGCAGCAGTAGGCACATACAGCACCTATATATAAACATGTATTAGGTAGGGGCAAGCTGGATGGGAGCGCGTAGCTGGTGCGCCGTGTGCGCGCGCATAAAAGACGCACGCGCTGCAAAGGAATAAAGGGGCCCACTGCTTCATCAAACGCTTGCATGCACCTACAATGCTCATTACAAAGCTGCTGCCCATTCCTACCCCAGCCAGGACCGACTGCGAACCTCTCGATTTCTCTAACAAGCAGGAACGAACCGGCAGTTGGGTTTGACAACCTACAGAAGTACATAGCGGCCGCACCTGCACCGTCGAGGAGATGGTTGTGGTGTAGCGCTTGTCCTGAATCAGTGCCCGCAGCTTGGTCGCCACAGCAAGGGCGGTCTCACTGCCGACGCATCCGACTGTCCGTTTCTGCAGCAGCGGCGACAGCGCCGACTCCAGGGCCGCCTCCACGCTGCACAGCTCCGGCGGCGCTCCATCCCAGCAGCACTGTCGCTCGATCAGAGTTGCCGCCAGCAGCACGTTCTTGGGCGAGGTCAGGGGCGCCTCCAGGGTCAGCGACTCCTTGTTGCGGGAGAGGAACTCGGCGCAGGCGGCGCTGATGTACGGCATGTTGTACTTGTCCGCCAGCCGCATCAGGCACTCCAGGTTGTCCTGCGGTAGTGCATGGCAGTGATGAGCGGAGGGGGCAAAAGTAGCGAGCGTTTACCGTAAGGAGCGGCAGCGGCATGCGTGCGCCCGCCCGTCCACAAACTAGGGTGCTTCTTACCGGGTGCGCCGCAGCACACATACAATGGCACACGAAGCCCGGTTGCATGGAAAGACATTCAAAGCTCCATCAACATGCAAGTAAGTGAGCAACCCGAGCGATGTGCACACCCCACCAAGTAAGCAAGGCACCCCCGTCACCAACCCACGCCCCCCCCCGCCCGCCCAGCGCACCCAGGTGATGAGCTGGAGCGGGTAAGCGCTCAGCTCCGCAATCTGCACCACTGCAGCCCAGCACGCCGCGCCCTCGGCGTCGTCATCGAGAGCCAGCACGCCGGGCGTCGTCAGCGGCTGCGTGAGGGCCTCCTTAAGCACCCGGGAGGCGTTACGGAGAGCGGAAACCTGAACGCCGAGGGCCGCGCCGCTCGGGAAGGTAAGCGTTACGCGGCCCTCCTCTGCCGGCGTGCACGCTGACCCGCGGGTCGCTGTGTGTTCCATCTACCAGTATGCAGCGCAGACACGGTGACGGCTGCACAGACGTCGCCCTAACTTCTGTACCGTGCGTAAAAGCATTCGACGAGATTTGTATGACGGTTGACACGCGTTGGATGGGCATGGTTCACGGGTTGATTGGCACGGGTGTCGTGAAGTTTCACGGGTTGGCGTGCCCGTAGCCCCGTACTCTACATACATGTGCACAACATACACCTGACATACAAGGGGGCAAAGGGGCAAAGAATGGGCCTGAAGGGGCACGTTGGCCAACGGTAGTGCCCGTCCAATGGGTATAAATCTAAGAAGGATGCAGCTGGATAATCCGCCTCGTCCCCTGGAAACTTTGATCTGTTTGCGGCGCGGGCCAAACCTAGCGTTAGTTCATCTTCCGTTGCCTCGCCAGCAGGAAGGCGCACAGCTCCCATACCGCGGTGCGGCTGCTGACCCGTGGGTCGGAACCGCAAGCGCTCGGGAGGGCTCGACCCGTCGAGCCAGAGCGCCACAATTCCTAGATCCACAACACTTGTAAACAAAGCCGTGCCGCACGGTCGTCTGTCCATGCCACCCATCCACCCACATGCATACGTGCCCCCTCAGGCTGCCGGCTAGTAGCGGCAGCGCATGGCCGACCGTTTCGGTACCACGTAACCAAAGGTAAAGCAGGCCGTGCACAACCAGCCATGCAATCAGCAGCACGCATACTTATACACTTTCGCGGCCCGCTCAGGCGCACGCCCAGGCCCATCCACCGGGCCAACGCCAGCTCCGACCCCAACGCCAGCCGCCCCCGCGCGCGCGGCCCCTGCCTCCAAATGCACAGCAGCGCAGCCTCCGCCGCCAGCAGCAGCGTTGGCGTTGAAGCGCGACCGCCAGGCAGCGCTACTCCCAAATAAAGCCCGCATGACCGTGGCCGCCACTACTGCCGCTGCGTGACGCCGGCACCGCATCTATAGCCGGTGCCGCCGCCGCCGCCGGCAGCCACCGCAGGCAGCCCGCTCCTGCTCCCGTCAACGCCTTCCGCCGGTGCCGCCGCCGGCAGCCGCGCTGCCCTCTCCCGCCAGGGCCCTCCAGAACGCTGATTCGGACCCAGTGGCGCCTGGCGGCAGGAGCTCACCGGGAAGCAGCGGAGATGCTGGCGGCAGCACTGCCGTGCGTGCCAACGTCAGCCGCCTCCGCCGCCGAAGTCGCAGCAGTCGCAGCAGCCGCGGCCCGCTGCTCCTCCATCCGCAAGCAGCAGAATCAGCTGCCGTACGGCTGCCGTGCCTGCCAAGATGTGCGGCGGCATGTATGGCACATCACGCAGCCGTGCCAGCAGCCAGGCCGCCAGCACGCGGCAGCGGCCAGCCTGCCAGCTCGGCTCCTCGGCGGCGCCGCCATTGCCGCTCGTCGCCGCTGTCACCCCGGCCCCCGCTGACGCCGGTGCGGCGCCCCACGCCAGCATCCGCACCAGCGCCTCCAGCAGCGCTGCCCCGCGCGAAGACACCTCACAGGACCGGGCCGCCGCCACAGCCGCCACCAACCCGCCCTCATCGCCTCCACCGGCGCTTCCGCTGCCAGCACCGCTGCCGCCGCCGCCGGGAGAAATGACGTACGCGTGGCGCCGCCGCCGCCTCTCCAGCGGCCCCAAGCAGCAACGCGTCGAGTGCCTGGTCATCCACCCGCAGCAACTGCAGACCCCAGTAGCGGCCCGAGGGGCGGGCGGAAGGGGCTGATTAGCTGGGGCGGGGACCGACCCATGGGCCAGTCCTGGCCCGCCAGCGCCGCCAGGGGCGCTCACGGCCCTGCCAGCAGGCGCAGCAGGGCGGTACGGAACCAAGGCTCGGCGGCGATGTCGCGCTTGGTTTCGGGGCATCCGGCGGCGGCGCAGTGTAACAGCGCCTCGGCCGCGTGGGTGGCGGCCTCGGGCCCCGCCGTGAGGGCCGAGGCGGCGCATGAGGGCGGGGACGGCGCCGTACAAGGCCACCTCGGCCTACAGGGGGAGCAGAGGAGAGGCGTGAATGGGGATGTGTATTGTCAGGTGATGTAGCACGTGTGAATCTTCACCCAGGGGCCTTACGTGGGCCGCACGGTTAGTTGTGCAGCGTAAGCAGCAGCACACAACCAGCAGACGCAGGCAGAGCGGCAGTTGGACGAGAGCTCTGCACTGCTGCCCTATGGAGGCCTCGCCTCCTCGATCCCGGTCCCCTTCCCCGGAGCAAGGGCTGCCAAGAGGCAGACAACTGTATCTAAGCACCCAGCCACCCACCTGCATGTCCACGTCTGGATGGCGCCAGGCTGCACAGCGCAGCCGCCGCAATCAAACTTCTGGTCGCTTGATTGCCGAGCTGCCGCCGCCTCTCCCCGCTGCCATCAGTGACCCCAGGCGAATGGCGAAAGGGGGGAGGAGGATCAAGCTTGGGGTTTGAGGATTGAGAAGAGAGGTCAGCGAGCCAGGATGACGACCCCGCCAAACCCACCACCGACAGGGCTCACCAACGAGCAAGAGGGAGAGGAAAGCGCCATTCTCCTTCAACACCTTGGTATCCTCCGGGCTGAACCGGCCCCGACGCCATACCCTACCCCGGACCCGGGAGAAGTGCACAGCTGCCCCCTTCGCTGTGTGCCACATCTGTGTGCCCTAGCCGATGCCCGTTCAGGGAGTTTTTTTCTACCGCCCGCCCCCGGGTTGTGGTTGACCGCCCCCCTTTCCTGCATTCGCACTTGGGACAGGGTCGTCCGGAAGGACCCGGTCGTGGCCCATCTCGTGCCACTCGTGGCCCGCGGCCCCCAATCGCCCACCAGCAATCACCCACCCTCCTCGGGTCAGCAGCGGAACCAATGCCGGCACCGCGCCCGCCCCCACGAGGCCAAAGTGCGTGTCGGGGTTCTGGGACAGCGCCGCCACAACGCTGGCCGCATGCTCGGCGGCTGCGGGGCCGCGGCTGAGGCGCAGCAGCGGCAGCAGGCAGGAGACCACCTGGCGATCGAGGGACATACAGGGGCGGTGGGCAGGAGACGGTGCGCCAGGGAAGGGGACCTGCGCGCCAAGGGGAGGGGAGGGCCATGGGGTCAGCAGACTCGATTGTAAGAGAAGTCGGAAGTGAGTCGCATGTGGCCCAAAGCCATAGACGGCTCAGCAGCGTCCCCCTAGCTGGGGGAACGCTGCAGTGTCTCTTCGCATTCTGGGCCTCAGAACACTCAGTTTCGTCAGCTCCCATCAGCGCGTACCTTCACCGACCCCCAAACCCGCCCGATCCCCTCCCCGCCCGCCGCGGATGGCCCACGGGCGGATGGAGCCGCCCCAATCAAAAGAAAGCCACACGCCCCGGCATGCACTCCCAGGAAGCTCGAACAGCAATCCCCACACCCTGCGACATACACAACCCGACAGCCGCCCGGCGACCCCCCACCTGCCCACGCAGTGCCACATACAGCAACCACAACACCCTGCGACACAACCCGACATATGCCCGCGCGCCCGGCCCCCCCCCCTCCATCCCACCTGCCCACGCAGTGCCGCGCAACGCTCACCGACCTACCT
This sequence comes from Gonium pectorale, assembly GCA_001584585.1. NCBI lineage: Eukaryota > Viridiplantae > Chlorophyta > Chlorophyceae > Chlamydomonadales > Volvocaceae > Gonium > Gonium pectorale. The sequence goes on along the minus strand of LSYV01000331.1, from coordinate 9,197 downwards.
TCGCGCACATGGAGAGGACCCGCGGCGGCGGAGGCAGCTTCCGGAACGCAGAGAGGTGCACCAGCGGGCGGCCCTACCTGCCGTTAGGTGCCGACAGCCAGCGCAGCAACGGCGGCGGCCGCTGCCGCTGCGTCCACCTCGGACCGCAGGAAGGCCCGCAGTCCCGGCAGCAGCTCCAGCCGCCCGTCCGACAGGCCGGCGTGGAGGCGGTGCAGCAGGAGGGACAGCCGCCGCTGCGGGCGGAGGAGAGGAGCAACACGGCGACAGCGGCGCCTTCGTCGTCGGCGGCCACTGGCTCAGCAATGGGGGAGAGCGGCGAGGCGGTGCCCTCCTTCGCAGCTAAACAACAGACGGCGAATGCCAAGTGGGGGCGGGAGCGGATATGTACTAGGCCACGGACAGCAACAGCGGCTTCGGGTCTGTCCGGCCGCCCAGCGCTCAGCGATCTATCCAGCTCTGCAATCAGCGGTCTGATTTGGTCCGTCGCTGTTTGGATTCCGGGGACGGCGGGGGCGGGGGAGACCGGCGCAAGCGGGTAGCGGACTCGAGCGGGTGGGTCCCCCGGCGGCAGCAGCTGCTGCACGTACGCCCTGCGCCGCCGCCGCTGCCGCCCAGCTCTCCCGCCCCTTCCCCCGACGCCTCCCGCCTCAGCGTCAACGGCGACGGAGGCAGTGGCCACGGCGGTGGTCCCGACCAACGATGCTACGGCGGCCGGCGGTGTGCTGAGCCGCCACCGCACGCCGACACGGGCAGTGTCACCGCGGACTTGCCAGAGTCGCCTCCGCCGACGCCGCAGGCGCTGAGGTCGACCGAACGAGGGGGACTGGTCAGCAGCCCTGAAAGCTCAGCCAGCGCCGGCAGAGGGCGAGGACGGCAGAGGCTTCTGCTGGCTCCAGCAGGACTGCCGCAGCCTCCGTCCCCACGGTATTGCTCGTCAAGGTCTGCGCTTGCGGCATTGAGTGACGAAGCGGGGCGCTCCGAGGCGTGCAGCTGCCTGTCTGTTGCTGGCACTCTGTAGGTGTTTCAGTTACACCTGCCACGGCCACAAGATGTATTTGGTATTGTATTCTCGCATGGTCTGGTCTGCGGCGGCTGGGCAAGCGCTCTGCCCCTCACACATGTTTGGCACCCAATGTCGTACGTACCGGATTGGGCAACCGACCCTTCGGTCCAAAACGCCTGCCCCCCACCCCCCGCCAGGTCTTGGTGCATTCAGTGCATGCGTAGCTCCTCCAAACGCCGCTGCTGCACCAATTTCGAACAAAGTCGCAAGCAATTTCGTAATTACCCAACCACAGAAGTCCGCGCGTTGTTTTGATAACCGACATAATTACTTCGACTTAGTTTACTCAAGAGCTTGGTGTCTCGCGCCGAGGTTCGAAACACAAACGTAAACCAGCAGTCGATATTTTGACGAACTGCATTCTAGCGGCGCAGCATCGACCGGCTCCAGCAGGCCAAACAGCCGCCCGCATGTATGCCGCCCACGCCATGGTACACTTTGCAAAGTAAGTGGCCGTTGATGGAGAACATCCTAACAAATACGGCGCCGCGCGCGGCTGAGGGCGGGAATAGCTCTGCGGGTTGAGCCGCTCGTGAGCGGCGGGGGCTGGGCGGGGCCTGCGTGGGTTGCAGGGGTGGGTGGGGGGGGGGCGGACCTGGCCGCTGTCGGAGCGTGGGAGGCCGACCGGGTGGACAAGGCGGAGCGGTAGGGTCCCGAAGCTGCATTCGCCTGGCCGTTAGTTGTCGGAGCGTGGGTGGGTGGTCGAGAGCTCTGTGCTACGGGGCGTGTCGCTGGGTGGCGTGGGAAGTGAAGGTAACGAGGGACTGCGGGCTCGAGCGGGCCCGAGCGCAATGGGTGGCGCGGGACGCAGGGAAGGCGTGCGTGCGGGTGCGGCTGTGGGGCGGCGGGTCGGCGGTGGATCTGCGTACGCCTGCATCGGAGGTGACACGTGGGTCGCCGCCGGCGGCGCTGTGGAGATGGAGATTACACGTCGGTATGTTAGCGCTAAGCTGGGAGCAGGCGGTCCGAGTGCCGGAGGCTCTGCGGGTGAGGATCGGTGTGGGAGGTAGAGGGCGTGGGGCGCAAGGGGGGAAGATGGGTAAGGACAGGATGGGACATTCCGCCCCGGACAGCAGGGCCGTGACCCGTGAGCCGCCGTCAGCTACCGCATGCCGTTCCCCTCTACTGGGGCAGGCAGGGTTCTCGTGAGAATGATCTCTCGACATTGGCCGCGTTGGAACTGTGCGTGTGTGTGCAACTGAGTGAATGTGTGAGTAGGTAGGTGTGCTGTGTGTGCGCACCGTACACCGCTGCGCATGCGGTGCAACTGAGCCGTACGCGCCCGCGCATGGCGGTACGGCCGGAAAGCCGCCTGGCCGGCATTACTTAAGCCCCAAGCCGCTTCCCCTCCAGGTTGCGCATGCATGCCGGTCAACCCCGGAGGCGAGGCGCGTGCGGGCGTGAGCCTGGAGGAGGGGGCAGGCCGGAGAGCCGGAACAGCGCCATGCCGTACTGTACGGGTGTGCTGCTGCAGGCGATCGACAGCAACCAGGTTGGTGGGTGGGTTGGCGGGCAGCAGGGCGACTAGCTAGGCGGGTGGAAAAGTAGCTAGGGCCTCCCTGGGGTGGGTTGGGCGCGCCGGCAAGCGTGCGGTCGTATGACTCAACGTGCACGGCCGCCGCGGGGGGCTGATCGATGACCGTTAGATAGCCACGCGGTACGGATATGGCCATTGATTGGTTTGTCCCCCCCCCCCCGCCGTGTGAGTATCTCTCAACCCCAATAAGGCGCTGCATCGCACCTCACCTCCCTCCGGACGGCCTCACGTACCTGGATGTGCCTCGCCTCTCGCCTGTGCATCGGCCCCCGCGTGCAGCCAACAAAACCCGTCCCCCGGGCCGACCCCCGGCCTGACCCGGGCAGGGCCTTCATTCACAGCTGCGCAACATCACGCTCGAGGTTGAGCCGCCCGGGCCGTCGGGGCGCGACGGCGGGCCGAGCGACTAGCGCGTGGCCATCGTGAGCTACCCCGAGCGGATCATCTCGTACAGGTGCGGGTAGTTCGTCGTCGTATGTACGGCACACGCCATCCAGAGTACAGTAGGTGGGGCACGATTCGGGCACGCCGGCATCGGACGGTTGTTGCCGTACCGTCGAGCTGAGGCCATGCACGGCACAAATTCAGTCCGGGTTGGGCCAGCCAGTAACCGGGACCGGGACCGCACAGCCTAGGACGGAACCCGTAAGGCACCCCCACCCCGTGGCCTCGCTCCCATGTCGCGTTGCCCTCCCGACATCCTCCCGCCATCCTCCGCCCCCTCCTGCTTCCCCTCCTCCTGCTCCCCAGGCGCCGCCAAGTTGCAATACGGCCACCCCAACCAGTGGAACCGCCTCATTGCGATGAGGCGGCCGGGTGTCAGCAAGCCAAACGCCACACAGCACGTGTCGGAGGTGCGGTGCGATGCGGCGGTGGCGCCGGGGGACAGCGGTCGGGGGACGGGGGCAATTAAGGACGGCCAAGCGAGGGAGGGCTCGTGCCCCCTGGCTGGGAACTCCTCGCACAATTGCCCAAATGCCTGCCGCGCTGTCAGCCTCCCTCCCAGCCCCNNCGCNCNCCCCTCCTGCGCGCTCGCGCTGCGACGCGCGCGCGCGTCGTCTCGTCGTCTCACGTCGTAC
>LSYV01000328.1:0-14012 GCA_001584585.1 Gonium pectorale | reverse complement strand
ACCCACGGGTCGCTTGTGTCGGTCGGCCCGCCCGCGTCCCGCAGGTGTGATAGCCCGTAACCCTCCGGCCCTCACCTCCCCTGTCCCCTCCCGTCACCTCCGCCCTCCTCAGGCCGGGGTCCTCCTCAACGTGAGCCCCAAGCAGACCGGCAACTACGCCGAGGCCGGACCGCCCAACGTGAACATCACCTTTGCCAACAACATCGTCGCGCTGCCGCCGGCGGCGGCCGCCATTGCCGGCGCGGGCTCCGCCTCCCCGGCGGGCCGGCAGGTGGTCCAGGCTCGTATGCTGCAGGGGGCCGTGGTGCAGAGGACGCTCCAGGCCGTGCCGCCCGGCGGCTCTGTGTGCCCGGCCGCGGCCGCCAACACCACCAACGCAACCGCCAGCGGCCGGCGGCGGGCGCGGCTGGTGGCGGGGCAGGAGGCGGCGGCGTTGGGTGATGGCGGCGCTCTCGACCGCAGCGGCTGTGGCGCAGGCTGTGGCGCAGGCGTGGGTGCTGTTGACGACGGCTGCGGTGAGGAGGGCGGCGCCCTCGACCTGGACGGAGCCGCCAGCGATGGCAACGGTGCCGCGGCCGCCGCCGCCGGCAGCACGGCGCTCTTCGCCGTGCGCCGGCGCCGCCGGCGGCTGGCGGCGGTGCCCCAGTCGTTCACGCAGCCATACGTGAACGCGAAGGGCAGCCAGGGCCGCAACACCGACGGCTCCTGCCCCATGTTCCCGGACTCGAGCCCCTGGCACAGCGACGTGCGGGCCGCCAAGGTCCACCCGCGCAGCGAGGCAATCAAGTCCAACATCGGCCTCAAGAACCTGCACCTGGATTTTGGTTTCACGTACACACGCAACGGCCGCGTGGTAGGTGCGCTGCGCACGTGTGTGTGTGTGGCTGTGCGTACGGCATTCTGTCTTGTCTGTCGTATCGTGCCGTACTTAAGTGTGCGCGCTGCGCAACGCGCCCCCTGGCCGTCAGGTAGGCCCGTAAACATCTAAACCGGCTCACACCCTCGACCGCGCGCCCATGCCCTTGCCTCGGCCACCCAGCGCGTCTTACTCCCTTACTCCCTCACTCCCTTAACTGCCCCACCCCACCCCTCTCTAGCGAACGCCTTTTTACAGTTTTGAACCCCACCCCACCCCACCCCTCGCCCCCGCAGCTCAACGCCGGTATGCCCATCAACGTGGTGGACTCGCGCAACTCGTCCATCCCGAGGGTGCAGGTGCGGCGACTCCGCGGGCAGGGGGCTGGCATCGCCCCACCTGCCAGCGCGGCTCTGCACCGTGGCCGGCTGGCTGGCGGGCGTGACCCCTTGACAGCTCAGCGCTTCTCGCGACCAGTCACTGCGCTGATGCATCGGTGTGGGCGTGTGTGGTCGTCGTGTGTATGGGCGTACCCTTTCGTTTCCCACTGCGGACACACCAACCACCCACGGCTGCCGCGGTGGGCCGCCATCCTCGCCCGCGCCGACGCTTTGGGACTGCCGCCGCCCGCCCCGCCCATGCCACCACCACGCCACCACCCGCCCCACCAAAACTACCGGTACGAAGGCCCTCTTCTAACCCCCGGTCGAAGCCCCGTCTCGAAGTCCACCCCTGTCACCGCCCACCGACACCCCAACCCACACACCCCAACCCACACACCCCAACCCACACACCCCAACCCACACACCCCAACCCACACACCCCAACCCGCGCCCCCACCTCCGGTCGCCCCCACCTCCGGTCGCCCCCACCCCCGGTCGGGGAGCAGGTGGTGATCGGGCCGGCGGGCTACCCGGACGAGAGCCAGCTGGACGCGGGCGGGGTGCCCCTGCCGCCGCTCGCGGCGGTGCAGGACTCCTACCCCGGCTGCGGCGACCCGCCCTGCGGCGGCGACCGGCACCTCATCCTGGTGGACAACGCCACGTGCACGCTGTACGAGGCATGGCGCAGGTAGGTGCGGGCGCGCCCCCCCGGGGGGTGGCTGTGCCTCTGTCCTGTGGGGGCCGGCGGTGTGCCTGGCACATAGGAGGCGTGGGCACATGCCGTATACATAATGTCAAGCCGTGTTAGTGCTCCTGTCACATGTATGCTTCCACGTAGCGTTTGCCTCGTGCGCGCGATCAGGGTTGGCGAGAAGCGCAGGCGCCGCGTAGCGTCTGCAGGTGCTGCGCGGGGCGTGGGCGATGCGGGTCCGGTGCTCCATGTGCGCGTCGCGCCCCCCCCCCCGCCGACTTCGCCCCCCTCCCCGACTTCGCCTCCCGGTATTTGTCCCTTTGGCATGCCCGAAGCCGCTCCTGCCCGCGCCCTTCCCCCCTCCCTCTGAGAATGCCTTCCAACCCACCACCCCCTCCCTCGTGACGGTCTCGTATGCAGCTTCCCGCCCTCCGTCACCAACACCACCAGCTGGCAGGTGAGGGGTACGGCTGGATGTGTGTGCGTCATTTGGGGGGCCATGGCAAAGGCTGAATTAGCACGTTGGGAGGCTGGCCCATGGGCCCGTGCGGGGGCTGCGTGTTCATCACAACGGGGGGGGGCTTGGCGCTCACGCTCTCATTCGCGTGTGGGGTGAGGGGCTGCTGGGGGCGATCTTGGGCTGGGCAGGGCTACGGCGGGTATTCTCAGGCTTGGAATGCGCTCTCGGTCGAGAAGCCGGATGCGCAAGTCGCGCAGGCTCGCCGAAGGCTGAGTGGCGAAAGGTTCCCAGCGTCGCCCGGCTCCCGATAGACCTCTACAACTCGGGCCAGGTGGCTCCAGAGCCCGCTGGAAAGCCCGCCGGACAGATTCTACGGTGGGGTAGGGGTGGGGCCGCGTGGACTAAGTTGCGCAGCGGTCTTGCGCCACCGCATGGGCAACGTCGACCGGTAGCCGTGCTGTTACCGGCATAACTATGTTGCAACCGCCCCTCCCTACAGGGCCCGCACGCCCACCCGCCCGCAAGCCCACACGCCCACCCGCCCGCACTCCCACACGCCCCCGCCCGCGCAGGTCGACGCGTGGGTGCGATTCAACCTGCTCAACAACAGCCTGGGCCACGAGCTGGGCGCCACCTCGGCCGACGCCGCGGGGCTGCCCATCTTGCCGGGCCTGGTGACGTACGACGAGGTGGTGGTCAAGGGCGTCATCAACCACGCGCTGCGCTTCACGGGGCCGGTCTCCCGCCCCGCCTACGCCATGCCGGGCACGCACTTCGCCGCGGCGGGCAACTGCACCACCCGCGACTGCCCCTACATGGCCATGCGCGTGCGGCTGCGGGCGACCTACAACTGCAGCCAGCACGCAACGGCGGCGCGGGTCTTCTGCGTGGCGCTGCAGAAGTACGGAGCGTTCTTCGCCGACAACGGCCTGCCCTGGGACTTTGCTGGTGAGTGCGTGTACGGGGGCGCGCATGCAGCCGTGTGCGGGAGAACGCGCACGAGAGTGCATGCGCGGGAAGTAGTGCCCATGTACCTATGTGCGGGGTGGGGAGTGGCAGGGGCACAGTGGAGGTGGATTGAGGCGCGGAACGGAGGTGCCTCGCCTGGCATTGCACAGACGACACACTTTCACACACGGAAATCGGAGCCTTGGAGGGGTGAGAGGGTTGTTTGCGTGCGGGCTAGCGTGCGGGCTGAGCGCTGGCCATCGTCGATTTGTTCCGCCCTGAAGCCGTCAGCTCCTGGCCATAACGTGCATGTATGGCGGCGCCACGCGGGAGGCACCAGTGAGTGAAACCTTAGAATCCGTAAGTATAAACCTAAAACCCTAAACCGAAAGTGCCACGTGTCCAAGTACTCAAATTCTGGCCGCTGCCGTTGCCTCTGCCTCTTGCCCTTGCTGGACAGGCGAGGCAAACGCCAAGTGGGCCTCGGTGTGGAGCCAGCTCAAAGAGGTCCAGAACATCCCCTCCAGCGCCATGGAGGTGGGTTCGGCCCGGGGCGGGGGAGGCTCGGCCGACGCATGTGCGCACCTGGGGCGAGGGGGGCATGGGTGGCGGGCGGGCGGAGGCGGAGGGGTGCGCAGGTGGCACAGCGCGCGACGGAGGCGTGATGAAGGTGGGCGTTGCCGGCCATCTCCGCTTGCCGCCACCCTCGACACCCCTCCTGCCGGAGTCGTCCTGTGTCCGCTTCCCCCCCCCCCCAGCCCGGTGTCCAAGCTTGCCAACCTGACCCCTGTCCCAGCCAGGCGTTGTACGCCTGCCCGCTCCTTTGCTGCTGTTGACCTCTTGACGTGGCCCCGTGGCCTAATCGTATCAGAATGCCAACAAGCCGCGGGAGCCCCGATGCCCGCTGCTCTTGCGAACGGCTGTCCCTTTCTGGGCTCCTATTGAACTTCTTGACGCCCATCCTGAAGCAACCCTTTTACCAAAGTTCGTCTCTGCCGACGATCAATGCCAAACACCGCCAGGTGCTGGACCCCGGCTGCATCTGCCTGGACGCACCCTGCACGATAGCAGAGTGCAACGGGTGGGTCGGGGGTCGGGGTGGGGCTGCTGGGCGGTTGGCGGCTGGTGGCGAGCGGCTGGGAGCCGTCAAGGCGGCGCGGCCGGGACACGCGGCCCCGGGGGGCCCGCGTCGTCGTGCGGCTCGGGATCCTACTATCCATAACGGTTGTGATGTCGCAAGCGAGGGTTCGGATGTGCGCAAACGTGCCTGAGCTGTCTCCAGTGTGTAGAGGACATGGTACCCATTAGCCGCACCTCCAACCTCTCTAAAGACACCTCCCATCGCCACTCTCGCACACAGCGTGGTCTCGCTCGACCCCAACTCCCCGTCCGTGTACCCGGCCATCGCCAACAACTCCAACATCCGCTTCGCCGGCAACGTCTACCACAAGCCCAACGCCACCGGGCTGTTTGTGGACCAGCGCCTGCCGCCGTTCGGGACCGGCTACTCGGGCGGGCTGGCGGGCTGGGCAGCATACCTGGGGGCGGGCGGCGAGGCGGGCAGCATCGAGGCGGACCCGCAGCTCAACCGCACGTCGTACTTCCCGTACATCACGAGCCCCGCCCGTAACTCCGTGCCCAAGCTGCCGTACGTGCAGTACGACTTTCTGGGGCGCTGCCGGGGCGACGGCACCAACACGGACGCGGGCGCGATAATCTACTAAGCCGCGGGGCCTGGGACCGCGTGTCTCATTGGGCAGCGAGTGATGGAGGACTCGGCTGGGCGGCTGGGCAGCTGGGCGGCGTGCCCCGAGTGCCCTGAGTGCCCCGGGCGAGCGAGCGAGCGCCCACGCACGCATGCAGCAGTCCGGAGCAGTCCGGTCCGGAGCAGTCCGGTCCGGAGCAGTCCGGTCCGGAGCAGTCCGGAGCAGGCGTGTGCCGCGGGTCTGGCTCGGGCTGCTGGCGCCGATGGACAGGACCCGTGGGCTGGCGGTGGGAAGGCCGGGACCCGGATGGGTTGTGCCGGGTGTCGGCCTGCGAGCGACCAGCAGCAGCACGACGACCCCCGCGCAGTCGCTCCGCGCGACTGCGAGTGCAAGCGAGCATGCCGACCGCACATGGAGGAGGCGGCGGTGGCACGTGTACCGTTCCGATGTGCCATCATACCGCACTGCACCGCGTGTTGGTGGCCGCCACGTTGCCTGCTGGGCCCTCTGGCGGCCAGGCAGGCGGGCGGGCGGGGAGGGGAGGGGCTGCGCGGTGCGCGCCCTGGCCCGGCTGGCTTGACAGGTCCCGTGAACCGAGCAGCAGCTGCCGGTATTCATCTGCATTCCCGGCCGGGAGGGTTTCTCGTGGAGACATCTAGACATCCTGCAGTCGCAGCTCTGCCACCTCTGCGCATGCGTTCATTCATTCATCTGCATTTGGCAGAGGGACGGCGCGTTTGTCGTGTGCCCAAGAGCTCACCGTTGATTGCGCGTGATGGGTACCTGTACCCTGTCCCGGGGGCTCGGGCGGTCGTGTCTCACGCTACCTGCGTTCCACCAGGCTGCCTGGCCGCCAGCAACGCCCACAATAATGCCTACACGATTCATGAAATTGCGTTCGACACTCAATCACGCACAGCAAGTACGGCATCGATGTGCCACTATGGTCCGGGGGCACGCAAGGTCGTGTTTGACTGTGCTCTTGTGGCACGCGCGCACCCACGGGCTGGGAGGATGCTGCCCGCTACTGGCTGGCTGCACTCTCATCGCAAGCGAAGCTGCAATGCGTACCGTATCCAGCATAAATGCACTGGGGACGAGTCTCCAGGTCATCAAGTAAATGTGTAATGTATATGATGGCTGGCTGTTGAGGGCGAATGAAGGTGAATGGGCTCAGCTCGTGGCAGGCGCTGCGACAGACGCCAGGGCCACCCCCGCGGTCCATCTTTGTTCAGTAGCCCGGCAGTCCCATGTCGCAGGGAGGTGTGCGTCGCGGTGCTGTCTGGGACAATGGGAGGGGTGCCGCGTTTCCGGCACCGCGTGGCCGGTTGCCGGGTCGGTGCGGCTGGAAGGGACGGGCCCATTGTACTCTTGCCCTTGTGTGTATGGCGGCGGGCGCGTACGAGGAGGCTGTCGTGATTGGCAAGTCCGGGATCCAAACGGAGATACCTTTGACAATTTACAGAGGGTTACGACATGCCCCATCAGTAACCTCCGTACGGCTCGTGCATTGAGTCCGCCGCTGCCTGCACGCGTGCACCGCCGCATGGGACCACTCGCCTCGCCCGCCCGACGCCAGGCCTCGCGCAGATTCGCGGCAAACCGATCCGACGCAGTCCGCGGCACAAATGAGTGAGCCGGCAGTGCCTCAGCAAGAGGCTCCCCGGCCTCGCAAGCCGACCGGCTTCGCTTGGAGCCGGCAGCGGGCTGCTTCTCGCGGACGAACAGGATCGAGCAGTCCGCGCTATCCGTGCTTCCGAACAACCCGCCCAGCGCGGCTGCAACCCTTGAATTGAAAGGAGGCATTGTCTCGCACACTCCGAGCACCGCGGACGGAGAGGCGCTCGTGGCGTGCGGCCGAGCTCAGCAGCTCAACAGCGCAGCAGTTTCGTGTCTTCCTCGTGCTAAGGTCGGGCGTAGCTGCCTGCCATCTGTATAACGCGGATTTGGAAGTCCAGCTTGCGAAGTCGTCTTACTTACATGAGAAAGATGAGTTTGGAAAAGCACAGCACACGCCGCATGCGAATGGAAAGCCCACGTGCACCTTTGGGGCCCTTGGACTCGGCGACCTTGGACGACAAGGCCTCTGTGTTCGGGCATTACTGTCTGGCTTGCGTGCCCCCTGGCTCACGACCTGGCGTGACCGCAGAGCCCGAGCCGCCGAGGGCAGCCTGCTGCAAAGCGCAACTCTCCCCCGCCCTCCACTCCATTCCCGGCACCATGCTTGCGTGGGACGCGACGGCCTCCCAGGTGTGTCCGCCGGCAGCAAACAAACCATACGGGCGGCGTGCTCCCGGCGGCCTCCGCTTCCTACACTTGACTTTGCGTAGGGTGCCCTCCCACCCCGCCTGCGGAGACAAGACTGAATGCTCGTTGCAACCCTCCACCCCCTGCCTCCAGCTAATCGCCGTTGCCGCCAGTCACTTCGCTTAGGTGCCCCGATCTACACTCTTAGCTTCGCGTGCCCCGCCCATAAACCAAGAGAGAAACCTGCACAGAAAGAGGGATCCCGCCTCTACGGTCATACACACCCAAAGGTGCGAGGTTACCAGTAGGGCGGGCGGGTACAGAGCAGGGCATGTGACATTCGTCCCGCCCCACAAAGACCGGCTTGCCAGCTTTACCCGGCTTGTCAAACTTAACCTGGTGGACCGCTAGTTGTCCAGGTCGAGCTGCGGTGAGCGGTGTTGTTGTCGGTCACCGGTCAGACGGCGCTCAGCGGTTACTAGACCGTCATGCGCCCAGCCCGCCCACCCTGCTGTAGACAGGCCTGGAATGATCGAAGAAAGAAAAGAAAGCACAAAGTCCGCTATGGCCGGCAGCGGTCAGATGCATGTTGACATGGCGCGGCATGCAGAAGCAGACCGAAGCGCTCCCTGCCCAGCGGAGCGCCGAATGACCGGCTGTGACTGTCGTGCCCCGCCTCTGTCTTGCATGCGTGCCTCTTTGCCCATGTGGTGGCTCGCTTGCAGTGCTGGAGTATCGGCATGTCGGTTTTACCGGCAGACCTGTCAGCTCTGTCAGCTGCGGGAGATATTGAGTTGGGCAGGATGCGGCATTTCGGATTGTGGCAGGTACGGCACTATGTATTCCGTACTGTATCTCTGTATGGCGTGCTGTCCGACCGGGTTCGCCACGACACATGGACATGGGTGCGGTTTAGGATGGGTCGCTGGGTCACGAGGCCTGCGGTCTGTGCAGCGTGCGTGCGCCATAAATTTGCGTCGCGTTGTCGCGTATAATATCTCACCTGTTACGTGAATACACCTCCGCTTGCTTCTTATTAGGCAGAGTGCTGAGTAGAATGTTGCTACTCCATGGTGGCCAAGTGCCCGACACTTGGGTATGGCCCCTCAGAGTGCATGGAACAGGCGCACCCAGCAGCAAGCATACATCAAGGGACTCAACGGGGCCACTTTCGCCCGAGCAGCAACGCGGCACACAGCATTCCAGGTTGCCAGCCCTTTGCCGCAGACACGCATGCGGCCTAGACCTGTGCACATGCCCAGTCTAGACCCCTCGCAGCCCGTTGCCTGCTCCCACATGGACGAGCACCCGCGGCAGCGGTAGCGCGTGGCGGCTCCAAGGACGGCCCGGCGGCCTTGCTTTCGCAGCCCGCACCGACATGCCACCAGCCTGTGTCACTCCCCAAGCAGCCTGGCTATCTTCCGTAGGGATGATTCGTTCGGCCGAATACAATTGCTCCTGCTGGGGAAGCCCTTTGGGTGGGCATCTTTCGTCCGCTCTTTAGGCGGAGCCCCTCTGGTTCAGGGGCTGGGTCATCCGCACACCGCACAAACCCATACCGCGGTCCGTGCCCTTCTGTCCCCAACAACACATAAACATTCTCTTCCGCACCCGTCGGGATGGGGGCTGTGTGTTGCTGTGGCGACTTGGTCCCGGCATGGGGCTGCACGACGGTTGGCGAGGTGCCCCTTCGCCCATGCTTTGATCATGCTTTCTTCTCGGCGGCCGTTCCGTGTTACCGCACGTACCACCCCCGTTGACCGAACCGATCACGGGTCGTTGTGGGCGAGCGTTTGGCGCTACGCTACAGTGCCGCCGGCTTCATGCATGCTGCCGCCAGCTTCCCCGGTTGGGCGGTGCCGGGCTTCCTATGCGAGGTAAAAGGCGCTGCATGCGCCGCAGGCTCAGGCAGGGTTGAACAGTTCAGGGTCCAGGTTTGTTGCCTGGCTGGCGCCGCCGACGCTACCCAACATCGGCAGCAGGGTAGGTGTCCCGGCAAGCAAGGCACGGCCGGGTCTTAGCCGCCCCCTGGCGCCCCTTTGGCAGATAGACAACGCATAGAATTGTCCCAGATGAATGATGTCAGCGACCGCACAGAAACCCCCCTCCTACTGCACTGACAGGCACTGACTCGCTTCAGCGCCTTGGGCCAGGAGCCTTAACACACACATACACAGACAAAGTATGTAACGCATGCACAAAGACATGCAAGAAGGCATACGGTGAACTCAGGTACGGCAGTTTACGACACCCATGCGCCACTGCGCGGCGCGGGCCTGCTCATGAAATGTTTTACCGGGACGCGCGTTCTGACGTGCGGGGAGGCAGCGGCCCGCTCTTGGCTAGCCGCACTCTTACTGCCGGCTGGATCACTTCGTATCACACTCACCATCGTGAATGCACTGGGGCGGGACTCCCAGCGGCCTTCAGCATTGCAACGAAACACAACTGTACGTCTGCTGTCGAGAGCACGTGTGTTTGGGCGACACGGCTCATGGCGGGGGCCACGTGGGACGTCAGGGTCATTCGCGCGGTCCATCCTGCTCAGTGGTACGGCAATCCAGTGCCGCATCGTACGGCGATGGGTGCATGTGCTGTTTGGAGGGGTGCTGCTGCATTCTCGAGAGGCTTCAGCATCGGAGGTTTCTGGGCAACGCTTGACGCAGTTGGCCCCTGTAGGGTTGGGAAGAGACGGGCCCATTCTTCTGCTGGTGCTGCCCTCGTGTGTGTGTGTGGCTGTATGCGACGTGTATTAGGAGCGAGGACCCTGACTAGGAGGTTCGGGAACCCAAACGGGGGCACCTTGAACGACGTACCTAGGGCATACATGTGCCAGTGGGGCCCACACGCTGGATCGGCCTAACCTGGCCGCCGATCGGAATGCAACGTACTAATGGGTGCGGAGTTGGAAAGATGGGATTCGACGCCTCCATTCATGTGTACCTCTTACACTGCTCCCTGCGTGCTTTAGGCGGTGCGGGAGCAACAGGCACACTTCGGGCCACATCACTTGATAGCCGCGGTAGTGGCGTTATAAGGCAACACGGCCGCATGTTGCAGAACAGAAAAGCCAGCTACGGTATACGCGTATACCAACAGCCAAAAGAACCAGCGACGGGCCGCCAACTAACTCAACCCCACAGCACGAGTGGCGCAACCCAGCAGGCTGCTGGCTCCACAGGCATGGAGTGGCGCACACAAGCCTGCGCCAGGACTATTCACGCCTTTCACGGAAGCAGGCGCAGACCTGACATACATGGCCCGGCTCCACAACCCACGGCACCGCCGCAATATGCCACTGCTCTGAAAAGACCTGAGTGCAAACGCAGACACTTTTCAAACATTAACGCCTAGCCATAATCTATGACAGCATTCCGGCCAGCAGCAGCAGCATGGGCTGCTGAGCATATAAAGGGGCACACCCGGCGGCCGGTGCACGGGCTGGTACGGCACTGCGCCGTCTGTGTGCCTCCGTGCGTACTCCGATGCGGTGGATGGCCCCGCCGTACGTACGCCCACCTAAAGGGCGCCCAAGCCATCCCCCCCTCCCCAAACCACGGGTACCAGCCAATCAGTATCCGGCCACACCGCCCGCATGAGAATGGAACTCTCCTATCCGTGTCCAACAAGCAAGGGTTTCGAGCGATGCGGGCACGAACGGTTGGTTGGGGTGTACGTTCGTGCCCGGATCGCTCGAAACCCTTGCTTCGGGACTACAGCCAAACCGACTCTATTCCAACGGCTGCTTCGCCACCAGGGCACCAGCCCAGTCCTCGCCGACCCTACGCATGATGGGCCCGCATTCAACATTACGGACGGACACCAATCCATTGTTGTGTGTAACCGGTGGCGCGGACAATAGAGCCGCATTGGCTTGTTGCAAATAACGAGTGCGCATGTACGCGGCAGCAGGTGATTCCGGCCCATACACGCATAAGCAAAGCAACAACCCAATCTGGCAGAGTCCACTGCCGGCCAAACCTGAAGGTGTTGTCCACCACACAGCGCGTCAACCCACGGCTGCCAGTGAGCACTGAGCAGGAACGAGGGTCCTGCTCAGTGCTCGACCGTGCTCGACCGTGTGGCTCCAACGCCGCTGGGTGTGGGATCCGATGCTACCTGCCTGCCAGCGGCAGCAGCACCAGCCGGCCCGTGATCTTGCCGCCGTGAATGTACTCTGACCAGGCGCGCAGTGAGCCGCGTTGTGAGCCTCCGCGGCCCCCGCCGCCTCCTGCGGTGCCCTCGCCTCCACGCTTCAGCGGCAGCGCACTGGGAACGCCCCGGCCGGTGCCAACACCGATGAAGTCCGAGACAACGTACGCATAATCGCGGGTCACCTCCCGCGCCCCGTTCCGCCAGCGGTCCGCCTCAACCCGAGCCCCCACCTGGGCCAGCGCCGCCAGCGGACTGCCCAGCGCTGCCGTGTCTAGGCGGTAGGCAGCTGGCAGATGGCACCGCAGGAACAGGCCTGCGGCCTCCGCCCCGTGCTTGTAATTGATGCTGGCCCGCCATTCGAAGCCGCGGGCCGAGATGCCGTTCAGGCCGTTGGCCAAGGTGCATTCCAGGTGCATCGCGCCGCCCGGCTGCAGCCCCCGCAGCCCCCGCTCAAGCTCCTCCTGGCTGATCGACCACTCGAAGGTGGGGCGCCGCATCTGCTGCTGTCCGGATGACCCCGAGGGCAGCGTGCCGTTGCCGCCGCTCGTCGCAGCCAGAAGGCACGGGCGGCGCGGCCTGGTGCTGAACCAGGTGGCCTGCAGGTTGCGCTTCCCTGGGGCTTGCTCCAACAGCCTCTGGCGCTTTGGCGCTGACGACGCAGCGGCCGCACAGCAGCTGGCCAGGAACACCGCCTGTGTGCCGGTGATTGGAAACCACCCCAGTCCTCCTGAGCCCGGATGTTTCCACCGAACGCTCCTTGCACAGGCCAGAAGCGGCAGCACGGCGCCAGCGAAGTCGGGACTCAGCTGCGCCAGCCGCACCAGCCGGCACAGCCGCTCCACCGTTCTCCTGCACCCACGTGGCAAGCATCAGGAGGATCGTGTCCTCGACGTCGGTGTCGAACTCGTCGGCTTCCAGCAGCACCTCGAGGGCCTCCACCGGCAGCGCCAGCAGCTGCCGCCGCAGCTCCGGCGTGTTGAGGGTCGTAAGCGCATCGCCAAAGTGCAACACGAGCCGCTCCCTGGCCTTGGCCGTGATGACAGCAAACGCAGGCTCCGTAGCCGGGTCCGGCCACAGCCCGATGCAGTCGTACAGCTCCAGAACTTCGGGGCAGATTCGGCTGTCGGGGCCACCGCCGCCACCACCCATGTTGCTTCCGCTGCCGCCACTGCTGCCGCTGCCGCCGGTGCCAGCTGTGGAGGGCCCCGCTAGCTTGTCGCTGATGGCGGCGAGGCAGACCTCTGCACAGCCCTCCACCTGCAGGTACCCACCCTGGCGGTACAGCTGTAGCAGCTCCCGCACGGTGCTGCCGCGCTCCACCTGGCCCGTTTACGGAAACTTGATGGCGGCGCGGGCGCTGGGCCACCTCCTCCGCGCCGCCCAGTTTAACCAGCAGCACCGGCAAGCCAGACAAGCCTGCCGCGGAGCCCGCAGCCCCATCGCCGCCGCCTGCTGTCGCTCTTTTGCAAAGGGCTCCTGCTGCTGCTGTTTAGCGCCACCGGCTTCAACATGAGGTTGGTAGGGTGAGGCCTGACGATGCAAGCGCAAAGCCGGGCAGGCCGTGGGATTGGGGAGCTGTTGCATGGTAACTGGAACCGGCCCCGCATGCAGCTGACGACTACCTGCACCATGCGAAACTACCTGCACCATGCAAACAAGTAGGGCCAGCGTTCCGCTGGCTGGGCCCGTAGCTCAGCTGGGTTGGGAGCGGTAGGGGGAAGGGTTGCACCCTGCGAACAGCACTCAGGCTTTCTATCTTCCTTGAGAGGGAATTAGGAGCCTGCGTAATTCCAACCCGGCTAAAGGGCCTGGGATGTTCTTGGGGCACGTATCCCGGGGCAGTTTCCTAGGGATCCGCGCATTTCCCCTGTCCCTGGACTGTCTTCTATTACAAAACCCGCGTAATTACCCCATGTGCCGAATTAGGAAAAACGGGTCCAAAACCAGGCCGAATTAAATCTCCTAATTAAGATAGCAAGCCTGACAGCACTGACTCTGCAGCAACGATGGCACGCAGCAATGTACCCCCCCCCCCTGCGGCAGTACGGGCATTTTTGACCGTCGGCGCGGGTTGCCGCTCCCGGTTGCGGCTGCCCTGGCCTGGTTGCGGCAACGCAGCGTTTCAGTAGCGACGGTGCCTATCTAATAACGTACACATACGTGCGTCCCGAATGTCAGTGCCCAACCGTGTACCGCTGTCCGCCCCACAGCGCCACGGCACTAGTGGTAACCCCAGTAGCGCTAGGGCGGTACGAGACTGAACAGGCAAAGTGGAAGAGGCGAAGTGAAACAGTGCAATGAGGGCGGCGAGGGGCTGTATAGGCGTTGTGGAAAGCTTAAAGAGGGGTCGTGCGTCGCAACTCAGGAGTACTTGCAACAGCGCACGATTGCGATAGCCAACGGTAACAATGGTGACCAGGGCCAATGTCGGAAGCTAAGCAACATCATAGGCGCTGCCCCAACAGTGGGCGGGCGAAAGCAGGGTTAGCAGCGGTCGTGGGACATAACGGAGACGGATACGGCAGCATAGGACATTTGGAGACGGTCGGTGCGTCACACGCAAAAC
>LSYV01000327.1:0-20679 GCA_001584585.1 Gonium pectorale | reverse complement strand
CAGCCCCCCCCCTTGCCCAATCCAGCTCCGACCAAACCCCCCCCCCCCGCCTGGCTCCATCCAGACCCGACCACCCGACCACCCCCTCCGCCTGGCCCCATCCAGACCCGACCCAGGCTGCGGTGCGACCCCAACGGCTGCCGACCAAGCAACCGAGATATCTCTTCTAGGCTGGTTTCGAAAGAGTGATGAGAGCCGACATGGGATACTGGGGCAGTGATCGATGGAGGCGGTGGCAGAACAGGGGACGGAACATACACGTGCCCCGTGGAACATCCCAACGCCGCCACAAACCACACATGTGCACATGTATGGCATGTACGGCGGGATGCCCGATGTCCGACCGCGAGTGCAGCAGACCGTGGGGGCTTGGCAGAGCTGTTACAGAGGGGGGCGGGGACGAACGGGTCGAACTAACTAATAACGCAAACAAGAACGGACGATCGACGGACAAGTACGGCATTGTACACAGCGCCGCGTACTACATGTCTTGACGCATGTATGCGATGCAGCATGAGGGGTGAGGGGTGATGGGGAGAAAGGCGGGATTGAGGGGCTGGCTTGGTTACAAGCAGGGCACATGTGTAGGGATACTGGCTGAAATGAAGGCGAGTCCTCGTCGCAGTCCTGCGGCGCGTGGTTCGTTGGTCGGTGGGGGCAACGGCGGAGGCAGTCGCGGTGGCGGCAAGGCGGCGGCGGCGGCGCGTGCGGTGCGGCGCTGGATGGAGGAGCCTAGTGGCGCACGCGAGATGACGGTACTCAGCGTGCGGCGCGGCAGATAGATAGCTTCAGTCAGCAACCGCTTGACCAACCAAAGCTAGCTGTGCAGCAAGCTAGCTAGGCGGCCCCGGGTACGTGCGTGCGTACGGCGGTAGGTAAGTGTGGCGTGTATGCGTGTTCCGTACTCCCTATCCGTCCACGGTACCGTCGCTGATGGCGTCCGTCCGTACAGCGGTGACACCGTGGGCACGCAGAGCATTCGAAGACTGCAGATAGCAATCATTACAGTCTCAAATCCACCGTGTGACAATCAACACAACAGCACACCCCCGCTTGCTGGCCGGCTCAGAACAAACTGAGGCCAAGGACCCCAAGCTAAGGAGCCCAGTCCGGGAGCGCAGCGTCGCTGTATGTCGGACTAATAATGCCCCCCCGGGAAGTTGACGACCCATACACCGGACACATGCGTGCAGACCTGCAAACGCCCCTAGCCAGCTAGCAAGCTATCTACCTACCGGGCGACCCACCCAGGCGTCCGTCGGCGTCCGTCGGTGCATGCATTAATACATGTAGGCATGTCGGCCCAGCCGAGACATCTATCCGCACACAGGTACGACAAGCGCAACGCAACGTCAGCCGGTGGTTGTCAGGCACGGAACGCGGCTCGTAATGACCTTGCTTGCCGCACAGCACACACGTACAGAGACGCAAGTACGGGGACACACGTATGACGGCCTATGTACGACGGCCCACGAGATTCTCATTTTATTTTATGACCCATTTTGCCCCCCTCCCCCAACTAACCCCATCCCCGCCCTCTCATGAGCAGCAGCCAGACCCAAGCACCATCACATGTGGAGCCATCGCCCCAACCTCGCCGCCCCAGCAGCAGCAGCAGGAGGGCGCCTAGCCGCACCCACAGCCGGCATGGCTCAATGGGCAGTCACCACTCATACGCCCCCCGCCCCGCCAAGCAGGACTTGCCCTCCCCCGCCCGCCGCCCCCTGCCCAGCCGGGGAAGAACCGGGGCTCAGTCGGGAAACAGACTCATTCGCTGCTGCCATGGCTCGCCCGGCAGCTCGGCTGGCTACCTGCTGTTTGCCCAGCTCTGCAGCAGTGAGACAACGCCTTCCTTGCCATTACCGCGGGCAATGTCCAGTACCGTACGGCCATCCTGTGGTGTTTCAGGACCGGGTCAAAGTAGGGTTGGGGGTCGTTGGGTCGGGTATGGTTAGACTTCGAAGGGGACCTGCAGCATGAAATTTGAACAATCAGAGATGGATACAAGTAGGAACAAACCAATTGGGAGGCCCCAAGCAACCACGACGACCACGCATTCAAACAGAACATGCGATACCCATGCCCTCGTGTGAACATCTAAGCTGAGCCCCGGGGGCAGGTGGGGGGGAGGATGGGGGGGAGGTGGGGGTGCCCCACCACGATCGCTGCCGCCGCCTGGCCGCACCTCGTCTGCCGCCTCCTTCTTGGCGCCCGCCTGCAGCAGCGCCGCGACGGCCTCCATGCGTCCCGACAAAGCAGCCATATGCAGGGGCGTCCGGCCGAACTGCAGGCATGTCCGATACACGACCCGAGGGCGGGTGCAGGGGGTGGTGGGGCGGTTGACGAGGGGCGGATGCAGCATGCATGCGCAGCTGGGCAGTTGGTGCCGTACGTTCGTACGAACAAGCTTGCAATCGGCGGCGGTTGTTTGACCTACCGGTCGGTCCACGTACTCTTGGTGTCAGTCAGTCATGCATGTGCGGCCGGCAGCTGGTGCCGTAGGACCGTACGTGCAGCTGGCGGTGGCGGTTGTTTGACCGTTCGGTCAACGTGCTTCTCAGGGGCGGACAGGTTGCCGTTGCCCCATTCTTGCCGTACGCTGGCAGCACTCAGCGCCGCCACGCATCCGTCGCTGGCGGTCAAGTGGCCGGGCACCCCGCCCCCCAATACACACCCTAGAATGCAGCCGCTGCTTCAGATCCTCAGCTACTTGCCCCTCCCTAACTAACCCACCCCACCACACCCTGTTTCTTCCAAGCCCCAACTCCACCCAGAATGCCGCTGATCCCCATCACTGGCCCTACAACTCACTGGGCCCAACACCACCCATACGACAGCCGACACTGCAGCCCGCCCACTAGAAAGCCACTACGGTAGAAAGAATCCCTCCGCCTCATCCAGGTTGCCCCGAACAAATCATCAAGTCATACACCAAGAGCCCCCCTACAAGTTGTTACAACACATTCTAAGGTCATACACCAGGAGATAGACCCCCTGCATCAGAACATGGCCGCCTTCCCCCCATCTGCCCCCCCCACTGCGCCCATATGCACGTGCTGCTACATAGGACCGTATGTGCCGCCGTACGTGAAGAGATTGGAGTTAGTTGGTGGTTGACGAGGGGCGGTTGCATCCATGCATGCGCAGCCGGCAGTCGGTGCTGTGCTCTGCAACGGTGTGGGATGGGGATGGGAGGAGGAGAGGAGTGCACCGTGTGTTGCCGCCATATGTGGCCCGTGTCGTGTCGTGGGGCTCCCACGCTCTGACTGACACCACCGACACCGCCGCCGCCGCCCGGTCGCACCTTGTCCGCCGCCTCCTTGTTGGCGCCCGCCTGCAGCAGCGTCGCCATGGCCTTCCCGTGTCCATTCCGAGCAGCAATGTGCAGAGGCGTCCAGCCGTCCTGCAGTCATCAGGGATACGCAGCCCGAGGGCGCGTTGCGCGTTGGTTGGTGCATACATGGGCAGCCGGCAGGATGTGCCGTACGTACGTGCGCACAACTGGCGGCGGTTGCTTGAACAGTTGATCGTTGGTTTGGAAAATGCATGGGATAAGGGCCGGCGGCGGAGACCTCTCAAAACTATATCACACCCACAAGTGCACATCCCCCCCATCATAACTCGTGGCCGTCCGGAAGAGATATAGACACAAAACCTGGTGGCCAATAGTCAAAATCAAGCGGACCCTCCCCCTCCACCTTGAACGCCGCCGCCACTGCGACCACACCCAACCGCCGGCTCCGGGGATTCTATCTCCTTTGCCCTCTCCCTTCCCCCCAGGACCCCGCTTGAATGTCGCCGCAACCACCGCAGCACTTGTCCACCAATTGAAGACCCGATACCCGAGGTCGCTACTCAACCGCCTTTACCAACCTTGTCTGCTGCCTCCTTGTCGGCACCCGCCTGTAGCAGCGCCTCAAGGGCCTCCACGTGTCCGTACTGAACAGCCATGAACAGAGGCGTCCAGCCGTCCTGAGTCATAAGATTTAAAAGTGAGGGTGCGTTGGCGTTAGTTGGTGGTTGACGAGAGGCCGTTCGTTGCGGAATGCGTGCATGTGCAGCCGCCGCCACCGCCCCGGAGCACCTTGTCTGACGCCTCCGTGTTGGCGCCCGCCTGCAGCAGTGCTGCAACGGCCTCGAAGTGTCCTGATCGAGCAGCCCAGTGCAGTGGCGTCCCGCCGTCCTGCAGTCATAAACAATACGCCGCCCGAGGGTGCGTTGGCGGTTTTGGTTATTGTTGGCTTCTTTGCAGCATGCAGGTGTAACCGGCAGTTGATGCCGTGCGAATGTATAGCTGGCAGTGGCAGTTATAAAACCTGTTGGTTAATGTGCGACCGGCCCCACTGCGTGCCTCCCCCAAAATAAACCCACGTGATTAACTCCGCCGCCACCGTATATCAGGGTGGGAGGGGGTGCGGGGCCTCACTGGCAGCATGCCACCACTTACGTGGCCCATGTCGCGATCGCACACAGTGTGGTGGGACTTCCACTCCCCCGACATCATCACCGCCCCCCCCCCCGACACCACTGCCACCCGGGCGCACCTCCTCTGCCGCATCCTTATTGGCGCCCGCCTGCAGCAGCGTCGTCATGGCCTCCACGTGTCCGTTCCCAGCAGCCAAGTGCAGAGGCGTCGCGCCGTCCTGCAGTCCTCATGGACAGAGCACAGCCCGACGGTGGCTCATTGCATGTATGCAGTCAGCATTCAGCAGCAAAGGTGGCCGCCACATGCTAGCGGCGCACCTCCATCCTGTGTTATGTGTTGGGCAGATGGCTTTCCATGACATCCGTCCTCTAGCAGTGTAAACATAGAAACAGTGAAATGGGCCGGTGCTGGCAAGTGGGGTGCAATGGTGCATGGAGAGAGGCGTGTCCAGCTGCCAACATACCTCGTTCAAGGCCCCCACGTTGGCTCCGTACTGCAGGAGCGCATTCACGGCCTCTGTTACGCCCGCCTTGCTGGCCAGGTGTAGTGGCGTCCAACCACCCTCGCGTTTGAGCCATTTGCTGATGTAGACATAGACGGTGTAGACATAGACCGTCCGAATCACACTCAGCGGATACGGCCTCCACAGCCACTGCCAAGGCCCGTGCAGCATTGAGGATCTTGCTTGAAGAAACTTCAAGGTAGTGTGTACGACCGGTTTTAAGATAACAACCTGCAGAATAAGGACGGCGTTATTATTGTGGGTGCTAGGTCGCCGTAAAGCCGGAATCCAACCTGTATCCATAGCTTGTGGGTCCGGAAATAGAGTACCCAGAAGGCCAGGAAACGGAAACACAACCCAATGTAGGCCAGGCTGGCACAGGCCCGCGTGAAGAATCTGTTGCAGCTGTTGGTGTTGAAGGCCGTCCCAAATCTGACGTATGCCAATGCCTCAATGGGGCTGATGTTAGCATCCCCTGCAACAAAGATGTCCAAGTAAGATGTCAAAACGATGCAAAAAAATTCTCGGCATCCCGATGACTGTTAGGTCTTGTTTACCCGGGCAACTTACCATCATACCTCACTTCCTTGTCTACATTGCACACACCATATTTTGCGTACATTAAGATAATGACATTGGACCACTCCGTGATGTAGTTCTTACACTCCTGATGATTCGTAACCAAAGCGCAGATATGTCTTTAGAGCGAGCAGGTGAATATGGTGTTTGTTTACGGTCTTCCATACGCAATTTACCTGTATCGTGATTGCCTCCATGACCCAGCGATTGTAGCTCAAGAGAAGGACAAACTCATACGGCTGGCCCCGAGCAGATCGTACGGACGGCCCAAGGCCCTGAAAGAAAGCCCCCAGGATGAGGACGATAAGGGCAGCTGACACATTCTGGGCCTATGTGTAACAAACATGTGTGCGGTTAGTATCCGCAGTCACATGTCACAGCGTCTGCACATGGACACCTCGACGCACGATCTCCTTACCTTTTTTGTACAAGGTTCAATACGGATATGACATAGGCCAGCCCGGAGCTCCACCAGCAGACCAGTAACCCAACGAGATAGTAGGACCCAAACGCAGCCTTTGGTACATTGGCGTGGTAGTAAATACTCAGGAAGATTGCAGGTGCGGTTACAACCCAGGGGATGTCAAACAATGCAGCTGACAGAAACTGGGGGAAGGTGGATACTCCCAGCGACCGCTCATGAGCCTGTAATGATGAGACCATCCGTAAGCAGCAGTCAATGCCTGATGCCCATATCTTCTTGGCTATATCGTTGTGCTGTACCTCAACGTAGTCGAAATCGGAGAGTGTTCGCAGGTGCACAATCGTGGACAGCACTGCCAGCACCACGTAGGCCCTCGACGCGTTGCCCGGGACGTCCGTGACACCCCAGTCAGTTCCCTGGGTGGTGGGGGATGAAAATGGGGGGAGTTCATGAGATAACACGCACCGTGAATTAAACAGTAGCACAGGTACCTACAGCTTCTTGGGCGGAGCCTCCGCCACGAAGTGGCATTGCGGGGGGGGGGGCGGAGCCCCCTGGGATTGGGCATGGCCCTCCCTCCCTCCGTCCGTCCGTCCGCACCAAACTCCATTCCACGCATAACCATTTAGTGCAGTCTCATACTAGTAGTATTCCTTATGTGTTTATAGAATTACATGGCGGTTGGTTAGCATTTGACGATGGTCAATGCGTCCATGGGCTGGTCAGCATGGGAAAGCTGCCCCACCCAAACAGCACCAACTGCACCGGAAAAAAGCCACAATCATACCGTGAGATGTGCACATACCGCTGCCAGACGCCCTGTCTCTGATTTTCTTGCTGGCGCTCACAATTCTCGCAACCATGTCAACTCATGGACCAGGCACGGTCACGACTCAAACCGCCACAAGCCAAGCGGGGCTTCTCCAGTGAATTTTGGTGCCCGCTTGCGTTTCACCCTTCATGACCTAATCCCTGGTATGGTCTCACGGGACTCTGCCCTTTTCCAAGCTTCAAGGAAGCTTTCCCCCTACATGTTATTCTGCGCACCTGCACTGCCCCGATACTCAAGGCAGCTGCGAGGAGGTAGAAGGTATCTAACAAGAAGATGTGGGCCATCCGGAGGCTTGAGCTGAAACGCCTTGCATGAAGGCATGCTACCAGCCGCATGTCCCTACACAAATGGGTCAAAAATACAAGCTCGTATACGTAATGATTCTCTTGCCCATCCACCTAATGAGCGCAGTTACCGTTGAACAGACCAGCGCCTCATTCCAATCGGGAGGGAAGTTTGCTTTGACAGGATTCTGACTTCACCCTCGTTGTTGACCGTTGCTTGACCGGACAATAATGCAGGAGCTGGTTGACTAGACGGTGGCGGTGAACCGTCGCCAAGACTGTCAGCGGGAGGAGGTTGGTGTAGCTGCCCCTCATCATCCGTATCAAGTGCTGGTGTGGTAGCGCCACCACTCGACGTAGGATGGCTGGGCCGAATGAACGATATCCGTGTAATACTTGCAAGGTTCACGAGGGTATTAAACAATAAGATGTGGGCCATGCGGACGCTTGAGGTGTAGCACCTTGCAATATGGCGTGCTATCAGCCTGCACAAATGAGCCATAGTTGGCTGTAGGTAATGCCTCCATTGCATCCATCTAATGAGCGCACTTACCATGCAATGGAGGAGCGGCTCCATCCAACCGGGGGGTAAGGTTGCTTTGACAGCGTGCTGCCTTCACCCAGTTTATTGTTGGCCGCTGGTGGGGGCGTGTGCCCATGAGAAACACAAACTACGTAACTGAGGGCAGAAGATGCTCTGGGGATCCCATCGGCTTCACCAGGCAAGCCGGGAGCTGGTTGATCGGACGTTGGCAGTGAACCATCTCCACGACTGCCAGCGGGTGGGGAGGATGGGCGCCGCTGCCCAAGGTCTGGGCCAAGTACTGGTGCGGAAGCGCCACCACTCGGCGTAGGCTGGCTGGGCCGACTGAACATCATACGTGCAATTCCTACGTTGTCGTGTGGTTCCCTGTTATCAAAATCGGAGACGGACCCAATACGGTCAGGTTGCAGGCATCGTTGAGCTTACAGGTCTTACAACGTGCTGAGTACGGCACATGAAAACGAAACGAGTAGATAGCATCCAACGTTGCTGACCCGGCATCCGCTTGTTCAACAGGTGGGGACCAGAGCAGCCGTGGCCTTGTAGGATTTGGGCCATTCTCTCCCACTGTGGCCTACAAAGGAACTGCGCCTACACCAAGCGCTTCAACCTGTGATCGTGCATGTCATTGTCAAATACTACCCAGCAACACCACAAAACGCGAAAACAACAAGCATTTAAAAGACGAATTGCTCACGTACCAGGGCCGCATGCATGGTTTTAGCTTGGTAGTCGGTGACCTTGTACGCCTGCAAAGCCACCACAATGTTACTTGTAGAGAGTCGTGCAAAGTTGAAGCTTGGCTTCGTGTCAATCAGCCAGCAACATACCTTTGTGTCCACGATGATATGCCTTGTGCTCGCAGAGTCACCACAACGAACACAGTGCGCATGTCAAAAAGTCGTTTACAGTTCAAGCACGGATTAAAGCTCGGAGTCAAATCACCAGCAACAGACCTTGGTATCCACGACGATGTTCCTGAGCCGCGCCCCAGCATCTTCTTGTCGCCTGTAAGCAAAGACGTTTGGGCCATGCATGTATGCTCCCAAGCCTCCCGCACCTGCATCACTGCCAGGAGGAGTGTGGTCCCTACCTGTCGGGTCTCCTAGCTCGCCATATAACCCCATAGTAATGCCAAATGTACGGCAGCAAACGAGGTTCTTGGAAAATAGGGCCCTTGGAAGCCGTGCCGCAAGAGTCTCCATCTGGCATGGTCGCGAGGTCTAAAACCACGTCGGCTAGGTTATGGCTGTCACCGAGGCTGCAAGGCAGAATCGTTTGCAATGCAAGGGAACATCTTTTTCCAATTGACACATACATGGCAGGCGGTAGGTTAATCATGTTGCCTGGTATCGAGTCGTCGGTATCTTTGTATGGCTCGATATCTGGAGTACTGAGATTGCACAGCTGCATGCACAGCATGCAGGAAGGCAGACGTTGGGTTTGGGGTATGGATTCTAAACTATCAAGCACGTCATGTGGTCTGAATCCATTATTCTCTTCCCCCACTTGCAACCCCGTCCGACTGCCATGCATGTATGGACCCTATCAAACGGACCTCCTGCATCAACGTCTATGCGTCGTCCAGTGCCAGCGTTGGCAGCATGGGTGGAATAATGGCCCTATCGCCGTGTCCCAGTTTGTACAGCAGGCCGTACACCTCCAGGATCCGGACAAGTTCCTTGGCATGGCCCGGGCACCTTGCCTCCATCGCCTGCATGATGAAGCGGACACTCATGATTACAACGCTCAGTGCGTGAACATGATGTGGCCGTACAAGGCGTATGTAGTAAAAGGAGAACGCATACAATGAGCGTAAGCACGAAATTGATGGCGTCCTTACAGGACCCAGCTCCAGAGGACGTTGAAGAGTTGATGGCCCTGCATTTTGCGGCATGGGACTATATATGTCCAGGCGACCGTTCTGGGCTGCCGAGAGGGCGGTGGGCTGTTGGAAAGGATAATGCTGGTGGTGCGTAGGCTGGCGGCGTGGCGGGGGTGCATGACATGGCCTCTGGCCGGCTTGTTTGCGGTCATCTGGAGGCGAGCGCATCACCCCTACAGCGGTAGGTGCGTACGTGGGCTCCATCCATGGATGAGCGCACTGCTCACAGTGCTCTCATCCGCTTGCAAGAAAACCCCACTTGGTCCAGTTTGCACCATTTCAAAGGTAATGAATACCGGACACCGCCAGGTGTGCAACAAGATGCTGACAGCAGATAGAGGTGCGCGGGAGCAGTTGGCGAGCACGCATCACACCTCCGTTGCACGGCGGTCGGGCCTCGTAGCTGTGCACCGAGGCGTGCGTGGTGAGGGAAAGGCGTCAGATTCTCTTTCAGGCTGCAAGATGGGTCCCCATGCTGTTACCGTACTGCCGGTCCGCCCATGCGCGCGGATGAGACACGTTTTTTTTGGCACCGGTTTACATAACCTAGGAGGCTAAACTATCATACACGCCAGCAGCCAGCTGCCCAGGTAGGCCCTGTACATCCCATTGCAGCACACCCATCCAGATGCCGCCTATGCCTGCATTCATGCACTGCTAGGCCGTTCAGGCAGACATCGCACCCACCGTGCAATCTACATCACTTACCACCACGCACCAAGTGATATCAACAGATATGCCCAGCACGATTGGGCTCTCTTGGGATCACAACGACTCCGACACCGACTAATGTACGGCTAGCTGGATGGCCAGGACATTCAGATCAGTAGTAGTCGAATCACGCAGTGATCCGGAGGCCATAAAGTACATACACCTAAGCCATAACGTAACGACCATTAACCACACAAGCCAGTTGTCCAAGCCCAGTCATGCCATCTTCAGCCATAAGTAGGCCTAGAAAGCGGCTCCCATCTTAAATCTACTCCCTCCCTAGAGCCGCTTGTAGCCCAATCTCTCATAGCGACCTCATGTGCGGCGTACTGGGCGGCCCAGCTCCTCCGCGTGGCAGGCGCACAGCCACATGGCCCCCGCGGTGCGGGTGGCCACCCTCTGCAGACCCGGCATGTTGCCAGCGGCCGGGCGGTCACCCGCCTCCGCCTGATTGCTGTCCGCCTCCGTGTTGCCCGGCCGAATGATTTTGGCAATGGACCTGAGTGCAGGAGGGACGGGATAAAGAGCTGATAGCCTCCCTTGAGTGGGACCAACATATCACCCTCAAACTATCAGATAAACAGACAATATCGGACAGAGTCATCTGTAAGACAGTGAGCCCAGCTGCCCAACTTACGAGCACGCCTCCTGGCAGGCGCTGTACAGGTCCACCGGCCTGCCCTCAATGTCCCCCTTGCCCCCCGCAGCCGTGGTGCCGGTCGTAGTGCGGAGCTGCGCGTCCTGCTCCTCCACCAGCCTGTCTAGGCAGGCGAGCATGGAGTCCAGCTGCTTGGTGGGTCCATCCTTGCCCTGCACACATGCAAACAGCAGTTGACGATGAGGTATGGTGAGTGGCTGGGCAATCTCGACACAGTGGTAACAGTGAGGCCAGCGTTGCAATGTGAGTAGTAATGCATGAACATCTTCACTGCCCGGTAGGGCAATGAATACTGCAATGTACAAACAATCGGGTGCTGGAGTGGCCATGTGCCATATGCATGGTCCTCGCTATGCAACATCAATATCATGAAACCCACCATGACCCCACGACGACCTCTGCTGCGCGTGCGTTGCATCTCCAGCCCGCCTATGGCTTCCTCCTTGGGGTTGCCAATGCCCAGCATTATTCCATCAGGTCCAGACACACCAGCCAGCCGTAGGGCGCGCAGCAGGGGCCTCAGCCCCCGCCCGTGCTTCTGCAGCCAGGCCCTGGCCTCCTTGACCTCGTACCCTGGCTGGTCGGTCAGGTGCGGGCCGCCCGGGTACTCGCACAGGGTGTGCAGCCGGACCCTGCCAGGCAAGCCACTGGTGGTGCTGTCTAAGTCCAGCTCCATCCTGTGGTTGCTGGCGCCATTGTCGGGCGCAGGGAGCAGCACTGCCAGGGGGAGGCGCTCTCCTCCGCTGGGCCCCACGAGCTTGTGCAGCGCCACCGCACGGCGGACCAGGCTATGGCGCAGCTCAACGACCAGTGGGGTGCCGCCGGGTAAGTAATTGACCCGCTCCACCACCCGCTCCATGGCCCCGAGACTCCGATGGAGCTTGAGCGTTCCCTCCGACTCGCCCTGGCTCACAGCCATGCCCCTTGGCCTGCCGCCCTGGCGGCCCCATTTGACTGGATACCAGTCAACCGCCTGCTCGTCCAAAGCGTACATCGACATGGTCGAGAGCTCCCCGCACTCAACACACTGCAGGGGCAGCAAGTGTGCCCACTTACATTAGTTCATTGCAAGGTTTGTCTGACCAAATGGGCACCAAACCTTCGGCGACCTTGACAGCACAAGTGGTGCCCTCGCCTACCTCCTTTGCAACCTCCTGCTTCCACACCGCTGCGGCGGTGACCTCATGTGGGGAGGTTCTGTTGTTGTTGGAGCCCTTGGATCCAAGGCATTCCGGGCAGTCGTACTTGACCATTGAGAGCTGGGATGGGCAGCCGATGTTTTAGAGCAGGAGCAGTTGTGCCCGTTTGAGATTCCTTAATGTATACCATGCCCAGTAGGCCAGCCAAGAGTTACAATCAACAGTGTGTCTGATAAGCATTACGCCTCGCACCTTGACTCCCGGGAACTGCTCCCAAACCTGGGCCAGCTGTGACGCCACCAGCAGGCCGAGCAGCTCAGGCTCTGGGCCGCAGGTGATAACCCTCAGCGGGCCTGCCCTTGGTCTCTGTGGTAAGCAAAGAAAGGCAGCAACAGTCATGGATTGGGGCCCAATGCAAACTGGTGGCCCCCAGCAGCTGAGAGCTTACCTGGTCTGGGTCATATTCAACCACGAGGCGCTTGGCCCCCTGCTCCAGAAACACCCCGAAGCGCCACATGTGCTGCAGCTTCATGTCGTGCAGCTCCGGCAGTGATAGCAGCCGGCACAGCAGCCGGCACAGCAGCGCGTCCGGGAGGTGCTGCTCGAAGGAGTACTCGGCGCCCCACCACCTCAGTGGCTGTTTATCGGGGCCTGGAGACTCCTGGAAGCATGTTGACCGGGGCATGCATGGAGTACGGTTTAGGATGCCGCTAGCAGCAGAGGGAGGAGGTATACAGGGCGAAACGACGCTTCTGACCTGGTTGGTTTTCGGAGCACTGGAATCACACACCTGCATGTAATGTACCGCTTACTTGCAGTCAGCCACACAGAAGGGTTCGAACATGGTTCTAAGAACCTGCACGCATCATGAAGTCTCGATCTAATCTCGTAACCCCAAGCCCATCCTAATGTATACTCTGCGTATCAACTCAGAAACAGACGGACCTCCCACAGGAACTTCTCAATGTCATCCGCCTTCAGCGTCTGCAGTGTGGGTGGAATGATGGCCCGCTCGCCGTCACCCAGGTCGTACAGCAGGCCGTACTCCTCCAGGATCCGGACAAGCTCGTTGGCATTGCCCGGGCACCTTGCCTCCATCGCCTGCAATAAACTTACATTTCTGATACGGTTCGCCCGTGTGCTAACATGCATGGTAGACGAAGCCGTACCTCGTGCACCCTCCGCATGCTGACGTGCCCCACTGGCATGCTGATGTCCTTATCCAGCCGCTGCAGCCGCTGCTGCTTGTCTTTGTCCCTGGTCACCACGTCTGCCAGCACATCGGCCAGCAGCTTGGGGTCGATGACGACCTTATCCTCCAGGCCGGGGACGTGCTGGAATTGGAGCAGCTCCCCAAAATCCGAAAGTTTGCTCAGAAAGCGATGCAGATCAGCCTCCTGAGGCACCTCTGCCCCCAAGTTCCCGATGATCTCCTTCAAAGGCACGAGCGTGAGCTTGTTTCCATTCGTGAATTCATCTCTCATGCTGCGTACCTGTTCAAAGATCACAAGCCAGTGAGCATGCGGCCGTGCCCATACAAGATGCATGCAGTCGTCACATTACCTTGTCGCGTAGCCGCACATATGCTACCGGCAGGCGAATGGCGTTCGCCATTGAGGCCGACTGTACGACGCCTGTCAGCTCCAAGATTGCTTGCTTCAGTTCCGGGATGCCGTTTTTTGTCTTGCTAGACAGGCAAAGACATTCTCCCTCCGGGAGGCCGGGTATGCTGACAGGGTTCTTGAAGCCACGCAGGGCAGTCGCAGGCGGCTGCACACCAATATGTTGAGCGTCATCTGCATGCAAGCACACGCGCCGACAATAGAAGATGCTCGTGTGGATGGGGCCGTGTCATCTGCTCGTTAAACTTGGTAAACTTCGCAAGCCCGCACCTGCCCACGCCCCGACCACCATGTTGCGGGCCCCGGGCGCCAGTGACTGGACACGCTCGAGATACGTGTCCACACTGGCCGCCTGGCCGTCGTTCCGGGAGTTGTAGACGGTGATGTAGACCGCTTCCAGAGACATGAAGATCGCGTGGGTAGACCAGAACCCGTGCTGCAGGACCAACGGTGAATCAAAAGAACGAACGTTATCAGAAAGCGACGAAAGCATCTCAATATATACGTGCAGCATGGACGGGAGCCATGCTAATCATGAGGATTAGTTCGTGACATGTTGTTGCAATTGGCTCGGGCCCCACTGCACGGCGCTTAGGGATGCAGCTGTACGATTTGGCCTGAATGTGGAGCAGCGATGTGAACACAGCCTTGCGGTGGGCTGATGCTCCTCACCTCATCCTTCCAACATGGCTGTCTAGTTGCGATGATGTATGACTGTTATGCTCGTTTACTGAATTTCGGCGCTGTGCAACCTCTATCCATGCTGCAGTAGTTCAATACATATTGCAGCCACTAGTACATGACCGCTGCTATCAACACTGGAATCTGGTCACAACACGATAGACGGTCTTATATGCTACTGCAAGCATCTGGCCAATCTAGATTGCTTTTTCTGTTGGTATGCGGTCGGTGGTTACTGTGGCAATGCGAGCCGCCAGGGACTGGGGTGCTAAACAAGTTCGCTCTGCACGGGCGGGGCCGCACATCGGGCCAGTCCCGTCTCTGGGGCACCGTGGCCCACTGCGAACACTCCCATGGGGGCACCCCAACCCAGCCCGCCACCCAGCCAGCAGGCTGCACACCGCCAAAGCGTGGAAGGAAGAGCGCGAGATGACTAGACGTGTGCCTAGCCGCAGTGAGGAGCTGTTTTGAATAACAGCCGCTGAATCACAGCGGCTTACCAGCACTACTCGTAAAGAAGTGTGCAGGGTTCTAAAGATTGTATGAGGAGGGGCCATTTGGCCTCAGTGCCCCCACGCTGCTTTCATTAGCGTGGATAGATGGAGGAGCTACAGCCATACAGAGGGAGCGCCCAGACACCAGCAGTGGCCATTTCCGGATAACTTGCGCACCTGGCCTCCCAAGTCCCATATGCTGAGCATTGTGGGCTGCTGCTGGTCGACTCCCTCCAGCGTCCATTCATGAACCTGCAGGTTGTCCGTCGCTTGGATATCTGCCTTGTACTCATTGTGCACGAGCCGGTGGGCGAGGGTGGTCTTCCCAGCAGAACCGGGGCCGACCAGGACGACCTTGCTCCGCGGTGCGACCTGAGGACAGAAGGTCAAACAGTAGAGCCATGTGAGGGCTACTGCGAAGCCACGACAGGGCAGCTGTTAGAGGGTGTATACGATGTCGATGAAGGACAGGGTTGTGCAGTGAGTGACAAGTATGTTGGGGTTCATGCCTTGTAGGAGCTTGGTCAAGGGAAGAGGGCGCCCCACGAGATCAATGGTGTCAAGTGCAATCTCCACCCACCCTGACCGAGGTTGCCATGTCAGCGTCGTGCTGCTGCAGCCGGTCCGCAAGCCCGCCAAATCCCTCTGCACGTGCAAGATCCTTCGGGGTCTTGCCGTCCTGCTTGGGCGTAGGCAGAAAGGCCACAAAGGCGAGGCAGATGCGAGCAGGTCTGAATACTGCTAGAAACACCCCCCCCCCGCCACACACACATTGACATGTGTGCCGAAGTTGCAATTGCAGCTCTGCTGGTCCTCTGTACAGCTCAACCGAGAGGCTAATGCACTATCCCCTGGCATTGTCGATATGTCGCTTCAGCATGCAGTGTGGCAAGCTTGCGATAAGATCCGGCAGTGCGAGCACAGCCGAACCTCAGACTCACTCTCGTCTTGGCCTCGTGGTCCGCACCGGCCCGCAGCAGCGCCTCCACCACGTCCCGGTGGCCCCTCTGGCACCCCCGGTGCAGCGGCGTGAGGCCCTGGCGGTGGTGGAGCACCGCCGGTCCGAATGGGGAGTTTCATACAACAGGTTGATCTAGGATTGAAAAGAAGTAGGAAATGAACGCGCGTGGCTGGAGGGCAAGGTGAGCACGATCGACATGTTGAAATTGTTGTTGTTGTGGTATGATGCGGGGTGTGGGGTGCGGACACGGCGGCAGTATCAACTGGGTTAATGTCCGGGCATGGCACTCACATCATTGTTCCGGACCTCCAGTGGGGCGCCAGCTCGCAGCAGCGCCTCCACAACACCCGTCTGGCCATGATGACTGGCATTGTGCAGAGGCGTGTCGCCGTCCTGCAATAACAATACGTGAGGGTAAGGAGTGCTTCCATGCGCAATTTCATGCCAAACAAGAACAATACGGTTACGCCCGGTCATACACCGAGGCGTGAAAGACTACACAATGCCTAACACCTGCGTGTAGTAATAGGACCCGAGGGTTAAGCCTAATGGTTAGGCTTTAGGGTTGTATTTAAAACCCTAAACCCCACTCCGCTGCCCCCTCCACGCCTGACCCACACCCCTGTGCCTATATATGCCTGGTGTCAGCAAGTGGCCGTCAAGCCAGCGCTTCTCAGGTTGGGCCCCGAGCCATGGGCTCATATCCGCATTTCTGCCAATATGCCACTGTTCACCCCGTGATGGAAATACGGGCATTCGTACTCACGACCTATGGTGGCAATCTAAGTGCTAGGTGTGGGTTCCTACCAACTCCACCACCAGTTGGTTAGACTGATAGATGGGCCGGTAGCTGTGGGATCCAAGGCGTGTGTTATGGGGGTAGACGGTGTTGAGGGCTTTGGCAGTTCAGAGCCCTCAACACCCTCCACGGACTCGAGGGTTGAGGCCCACACAGAGAGAGGGCTGCAGTCCGGCTCACGTCCTGCAATCCAGATTTCATTTCCTAAATGAGCTTGCTCCTCACCTTGTCGGGATGCGTCAGTGAGGCCCGCCTGCTGATCAGCAGCTCCGCGACCTCCACGTGGCCTCCAAAGCAAGCTCGGTGAAGCGGGGTGTGGCCATACTGCGGGCTCATGCAACTGACTGGTGTCACCGCATGACGCGTGTAATGTCCGGTAGGCTTTATCCCTGGTTGTTGGCGTGTGCCTCTACCTGCCTGCCTCAACACATGATCCGGTGAAAGACCAGCGGACGTCTAATAGCAAGTACCCTGCAAAGGGGGATCCACATTCCAACACTCACCGCATTTGTAACATTAAATCCCGCATCCCCGGATACCACCAGCTGGCCAGGTGCATCCGTCTTCTCCAACAGCAGCTTAGCTGCAGCTAGCAATCCCAGCTGGGCGGCGAAGTGAAGAGGCGAGTCCTTGAGTGCCTGTACCCAGCATTCGGATGAAGTCGGTAGCAGCACACGACCTTAATGTGGTGCACGACATTGTAGATCACCATCAGCTGTGGTGCACGAGTGACATGTCAGTCAGTGCATACACCTGCGTACGACAGAGCCAACTAACCGTTGCTTTTGAGGCGCTGGCCCCGGCACCCAGCAGCCCTTCCACCACCTCAAAGCTCCCACCGCACAGCGCCAGGTGCAGCGGAGTCCAGCCGCCCTGCAGCGCAGTGCAGTGCATGGGCCGCCTTCATGGCACAAATGACGCACATTAAAGCGCGGGTACCGAGTGCATATCAAAAGGGCCCATCGATAGCGAATGACACACCAGAGTTCCTCATGGTCCTCACCTTGCCCGCCGCATCCACGGGGGCACCTTGCTGCAGCAGCTGCTCCACCCGGGTCAGGTCGCCGTCCAGGCAGGCGAGGTGCAGCGGGGTCCAGCAGCCCTGCACGCAGAACAGCGCAGCACACGACATGCAGGGGCAAATCCATGATGACAGAACCTATTGAGAGTCCGTGCAGGTCGTGACAGACAGATAGAGGTGGATGCGCCACATATGTGCAAAGTCACAACAGGCAAACGGGCATGAGGAAGAAGCGTCCGCGGAGAGGGTACCCTTGGAACACCCTTGGATGAATGATGGGTCCCCCACCCGGCGAAATCCGAACATCCATCACGAATACTTGGGGGCATGGAGGATAACACGCAACCTTTGGTTGGGCACAGGGAGGAGTTGGTGCGGCAAGGAAGCACGAGTTGATGGTTGGACCCACCTCCGACCCGGCCTTTTCGTCAACTCCCTCAGCCAGCAGCAGCGCCCGCATCACCGCCGCATGACCCTCGTACGCCGCTGCCCGGATGGGGGTCGAACCGTCCTGCGTGGAGGGTTGCTTGAACGACACACACCCCAAGCAGTGGCGGGTGAAGGGGCGGATGGGAAGGCGCCGCCCTTCCTCCCTGCCCGCCTGCCTCCCTTCAACTCCGGTCGCATATATGCTCAACCCCCACTCCTGGGCTATAGTGGTGTTTTAAAGGGTAGTTGAGAAGGCACCGCCCTCCCGCCTGCTCAGACCGGTCAGATAATCATGCACCGCCCCCCCCCCGAACAATCCATATTTGGGAACCGCCATACCTCCCCGCTTTACCAGACGGGGGTGTTCAGATGCATGGGGAAAGCGGACAGGCGGAGTGCTGGCAGCGCTGATGCACGCAGACAGGAGCACAGCAGGAGCGTTCCCCTCACAGATTTTAGACGTCGGCTGATCCTCTGCACATATTACCGTATTCCGTATTACCCCCCTAACACACAAACAAATGTAAGACGACGGCTGATCCCCGGCCCACCCTCCTTTCCTTGCTCGACACCTTTCCCAATTACGAATATTGAAGCGGCGACCCAAATCCCAGCCAGCCCAGTACACTACCTCCGCCGCCGCCACCGCTACCATAATCTCTCTCTACCGCCATCTGAAACATGAATGCTTGCCCCCTTTGCCCCTCCCCCCCCAAAGCTCCAATGTTCACGTTGTGCACTGAGACCCAACCAAAGAGGGGGAATGGAGGGGGCGGCATCAAAAGAAGCCTGAGCGTTCCGTGTCGTACATGCACGGCATGCATGGTGGCACGTACAGCACATCCATCCAACTACCCGTGTGCAACATCCGATTATTGTGGCCAAGCCGACTGGATCCCCGAGCCTCTGCTGCCGGGCGACCAGCATCAAGCTGCCACTGACATCACCTCCACCGCCGCCCGGGCGCACCTTGGTAGCCGCATCCTTGTTGGCGCCCGCCTGCAGCAGCGCCGCAATGGCCTCCACGTGTCCTTTATGAGCAGCAATGTGAAGAGGGGTTGCGCCGTCCTGCAGCCATGAAGGATAGATACAGGCAGTCCGAGGGGGCATTGTGCGTTGGTTGGTGGTTAATCAGCGACGGTTGCAGCAGGCATGTGTGGGGGGCGGCGCATAGAGGAAGGCGTACGTCGGCAGTTAAAGGACCGATAGGTCCGTGCGCTACCGGCTGAGGGCCAGTGTGCCGCAGTCCATATGCCTTGTTACACTGGTTTTAGAAATCGTGTTGGAGCCCCCCCGTGCCCCGCCCCACAAACAATACAAACAAAAATGGATTGATGGTTTTATAAAGATAATGTTTGTGTGGATTATTTTAACAAAATAAGAGGGAGACAATCCTTTGGAGTTTTTTAACCGCATACCTTTTTTACTCAAATCAAATGTAAGTTGTATCCCCCGAGGGGGATAGAACGAACGTTTATATACTGACAAATAACGCCTAGTGACCTAAAATACCACTACCGAATTGAAGACAAGCGTCATCAACGATTGATTTATTACATGAAGAATTTAATATAACAGAACGAAAAATATCTCTCATAATTTTGTTAAACAGTATGGATGGTTGTTACTTATTATAGCGTGTCAAACTTTACAAAAAAGCTTGTTTTGAGCGAAGAAATTTAGGCACATCTTGCAATAAATCATGTTAAACATGTTTATTTAATCCAACACAGCCGCGGCACAAACGCCACCCAGCCCCATGTGCACTGCAGGCACGCCCGTGGCTGCTAGCAATGGCAGGTGAAGGGTCGGGTGGGACGACACCGCCCTCCGCCTGCTCAGTCCGGTCAGTTAAGCATGAACCGCCCCCTCTCCACCGGAATATATATATGATATATATATGATATATGATAATCCATATGAGGGAATCACCACACCTCCCCACTTTAGCACACGGGGGCGGAGTGCAGGCAGCGCTGATGCACGCAGACAGGAGCGCGGCAAGAGCGCCCCCCACAACACATACAGATGTAAGACAACGGCAGATCCTCGGCCCATCCTCTTTCCTTTATCGACACCCTTTCACGAATATTGAAGCGGCGACCCAAATCCTAGCTATAATCCCTCCTTACCTATGTCACATGATTGGTCTGTGTCGTACTCACACGGCATGCACGGCGGCACGTAATACACATCGATCCCAACCATGGTTGCATTACCCAAAGTCGATCCAAGGGGCGGGATCTCACAGCCCCTGCTGCCAGACGACGACCGCCACTACGACGACGCTGACAACACCTCCGTCGCCGCCCGCGCGCACCTTGATAGCCGCATCCTTGTTGGCGCCCGCCTGCAGCAGCGCCGCAATGTCCTCCACGTGTCCGTTATAGGCAGCAATGTGAAGAGGCGTCCAGCCGTCCTGCAGCCGTAAGGATATACACAGGCAGCCCGGCGGTGCGTCATGCGTTGGTTGGTGGTTAATCAGCGGCAGTTTCAGCAGGCATGAATGGGAAGGCGGCGCTTAGAGGAAGGATTTCGTCGAGTAAGGCGTTCATAGGGTAAGGTGTACGTCGGGTCAGCTGGCGGCGTTTTAAGGACCGGTAGGTCTGTGCGCTACCGGCTGAGGGCCAGTGTGCCGCCGTCCATATGCTTTGGTACCTTGTGTTCTAGTAACCATGGTGGTGGTCG
>LSYV01000326.1:0-20687 GCA_001584585.1 Gonium pectorale | reverse complement strand
CACCCGCCACCCGCCACCCGCCACCCGCCACCCGCCACCCGCCACCCGCCACCCGCCACCCGCCACCCGCCACCCGCCACCCCCTCTCGCCCGCCCACCTGGCTGCGTTGGTGCGCTCCACCTCCGTCACGCCCGCCCCGTACGCCACCCCCGCGATGGAGCATTTGAAGAACTCCATCACGTTGCGCGTGAGGGTACCCGTCTTGTCGGTCATGATGGCACCAACCTGCGGGCGCACCCGCGGGGAGGGGTTCTGTTGGGGCCAGCAGGCTTTTGGGAGCCACACACACGCACTCGCCGCTGTAATGACGCATGGCTGCACGCCGGGTCCCCGCTCACGCCCTCGCCCCCCTGCCCACTCGTGCCAAGAACACCCCCAGGGCCCCGCGCGACAAGGCCCGCTGGCGCGCTGAGCCACGCCGCCTAGGCCGCATCCGCGTCCCCGCCCCCGCCCGACACGGACATCGCGGGGGATCCCCCCCCCCCACACACACATACACGTATTCGCGCAAACACACACAGGCTGTTTGCCTCGCCTCGCTCGCCTACCTCGCCTAGTCTGTTTGCAGCCTGTCTACAAGCACGCGCATTCGCATGACGTAACACACAGGCTGCCGTTCCCCCCTTCCCCGCAAGCCGCCCACCATGCCCAGCTCCTCGTTGAGGTTGGAGGTGCGAGCAAGCGCCGGCGTGTCGGTCTCCGCGTGGTACATGTCGCGGTCGTGCGCGATGAGCACCATGGCTTGGAACACCTTGACCAGCTCGATGGACACGTACAGCGAGATAGGCACCAGGTAGCCTGCGGCCGGGCGGGCGGGCGGAGGGGTGGAGGGGGTGGAAAAAGATGGAGGGGAAGGAGGGGCGCAGGGCAAGGAGGGGTTGAGCGGAGGGGATAGGTGGGCAGGCGGGTACAGGGGGCCAAAAAAGGTGGGCGGGGTTGGTGTGGGACGAGGGGATGGTCAGGCTTACACTCGGATGGAGTGGATGGGATGGGCGGGGCATGGAGCTGCGGGCGGCGTCTCCGCTGGCGTGCTTGTGTATGGAGGCGGGGAGCCGGTGTTGGATGGGAGCTGGACCCGCAGGAGGCCTGTCAAGACTTCTGTCGGAGGCCTGGCAAGACGAGGGTCGGACACTCACTGTACAGCAGCAGCGCCACGAAGAAGTTTACGACGCCCGTCTGGGCGGCGTTGTCCGGGTCGGCGTCGGTGCTGACCACGTCGGGCCGCATGTACCAGTGGCGCCGGAAGGCGCCCGCCGTCCAGCGAGAGTGGAAGACGGCCGAGGTGAGGCACCACACGAACAGCACGCCGAACACAAACATGATGATGCGGTCCACGGTGCGCTCGATGTAGGAGCGCTTGGAGGGCGGCGCCGTGGAGTTCATGAACACCTTGGTGTCGTGGCCTGGGCGGGGAAGGGGTGGAGGAGGGAGCGGTGGGGCGGGTCGACGGCACTTTCGTTGCAGCTTTGTGAGTTGTGATACTTGAACCGTAAGGCAAGGTGGGTGAGTGATAGGGCGTTCGTGGGGTTCATGAGCACCTTGGTGTCCTGGCCTGGGCGGGGAGGGCGGACGGGCATTGGCGGGGCAAGGGCGTCCTCGGGATGCAGGGGAAGGCGGGCCGCAGGGAGTTGTTCATCTCACCCGCACCACCACCACCACCACCACCCCGCCACAAACACGCCTTGCTGCTGCGGCGCTAGTGCCCGCCTCCACTCTACTAGCAGCTGGCACCTGTCCCCGGTTTGCCTCCCCTCCCCTCCTGGACGGTCCCCCCCGCCGCTGTTGCATTGCACAGCCGTGCTGCTTACAGGCCGCATCAGCCCACAATTGACGCATGCAGCTCCAGTCCCAACGCCCACGCCCACGTACGGGGCGCTCTCACCCGCGTACACCACCACGCCGTACACGCAGTCCGTGTTGCGAAGGCTGCAGCCCCGCAGCAGCACCGCCGATGATGACAGCGGCACCACCGCCTCCCCGGCCCCTCTTGCTCCTCCTCCGCCGCCGCCGCCGCGGAGGCCCGCCGCCTCGACGTCGCCGTCGGCGTCGGCCTCAGCGACAGTCAAGGCGACGCCGCTGCCGCTGACGTCGTCGTCGCCAGCCAGCACCTCCGCCAGGCCCTCGGCCGCCGGCGCAGCTGCGCCCACCGCCCTCAGCTTCTGGCGCTGCTGGGGCGGTGGGCACGGCTGCTTATCCGCGCCCTTGGCCACTACGGCCGCGACGGACACCTCCTCCCACTCCATGAGCCCCGCCCCAGACGCCTGCTGTGCTGCCCGGTGCTTATGCTCGTGGGACTTGACTATCGCCACCGCGTGCGCCGTCTCCATCTCCAAGTCCGCCCCCGCCCCCGCCCCTGCGCCTGCGCCGGGCCCCGCGCCGGGCCCCGCTAGGCTCCAGGCCGCCGACGCGCCGCCGCCCGGCAGCGCCGGCGGCTGCAGCCTCAGGTTCCCCGCAAACTGGTACAGGCGGGAGTTGGGCGCCTCGCACTCCAATGTGGCGCGCAGGCCCGCCAGGTCGGCCGGCAGCAGCCCCTTGGTCTCGTCCGGTGCGGCCTTGATCTTGAGGTTGGTCTCGCCGTCCAGGTTCATGGTCTCCACGTAGCAGGTACCCTCGGGGTTGGAGGACGCCAGCAGCACCACGTCGGCGGGCAGGTACTCGTCGCGCAGCACCTGCAGCACGTCCCCTACCCGCACCCGCCGCCACGGCACGGGCGAGAAGGCGCCTGCATGCGCGGGCAGCACACCACAGGCGGGAGGGCGGCTGGTTGAGGGTTTGTTCGGGAGGGGGGGGGGTTCGCGGGGTTTGCATGCGAGAGGAAGCGGAGGCGGGAGCTGAGGATACAGATACAAATTACAGGCTCCCCCAGAGAGGCGTTGCAGGCCACACGAGCCGATTGGCTCCCGACCCGCTGTAGCAGAGAGGGTAAAACACCCTTATAGGTTCTGGTTAGCCGTAGGGCCCAGAGCCCGAAAAGACAAGCGCAACTTAGCACATGACACCTTTGCGTATATTGTAAACTGCTGAGGCAGGGAGCGGAACTGAGGAGGGAGCGGAGGAAGGTAGCGGAGGAAGGGAGATGCTCAGAGCAACGAAAAGGCGCTTCGAGTAGGGTCGAAGGAGGCGGGGGTGCGTCGCAGGGGCGCGGCGGCAGCCAGCGTGCGGCAGCGGACAGAGGAGTCGACCCAGCCGCTGCAGGCTGGCTGCCGGCGCTCCAACCCAGCCGGGCAAAAAATGCGAGCAGCACCCACGCAGGGCAGCACCCACGCAGGGCTGGCGGGGACATCAGACGGCGCGGGAGCCTGTTTTCGCAGGCGTCGGCGCGGCTGGGAAAGCGCGGGCCTGGCGCCCAGCGCCCAGCCCAGCCCAGCCCCACGGCCCTCGCTGCCCCGTGGGCGCACCGGTACCAATACACGTGAGGCCGTTCCGGCCGCGCGGCCCACACTCTGATTCCTTCCATCCGGGCACTGGCCGGCCGCAGTCCGCCGGCCCCTGCTTGCTTCTCTGCCATGCTTCGGTGCCTGCTGCCTTGGCGTGGCCTGGAGGTTTTCTTTTTGCTGCGCCACCGCGGTGCGGGAGCGCCTGCAGCCTCACGGCCGCAGACGCGTGCCACACGCTCCTGAACTCCAGCCCCACGCAGCGCGGCGCGGCGGCCGGCTGGGCGGCCAGGCGGGCGGCCTGGCGGGCGGCCAGGCGGCCGGGGGCCGCCGGCGCAGTCCTGTGCAGTGTATGCGGTACCGCACTCGGGGCGGGGCCGCACGGCAGCTAGACAAGGGCCCCCCTCCTTCCGCTGCCCTCCCAGCATCTTCCGCGGTGCCCCGGCGATCTGGGAAGTACGGGGGCTCCTTCGGCGCCTCGCCTTCGTGTACATCCTCCGGGCGAGCGAGCGTCGGATACCTCAAGTATAGCGTTCTTGACCGGTATAGCGTTCTTGACCGGGCCGGGTCCATCTGGGCTCTGCGCTGCCGATCCGGTTAGGCACCGCGATAGCGCTTTCCGCGCCCGCTACCTGCCTGCGCGCCCGCGCTGTCCGCGCGCCTACGCTCACGCCGACGCCATGTCGCGGCGCACAGAGGCGCCCTGCTGCATAGCGCCGTACATGGCGCAAACACGCGCCCCTACCTGCCGTGTCACGCCCGTTGCACCCACAGATGCGCCCGGAACTAGGGAACGGTAAGCACGCGCGACAAGCCGACGTCCTTTGAAAATCCGCACATCCCCCTCCCACCCACACACCGCCGCGCCCAACGGTCAAACGCCAGGTAGGAGGAACGCAGGCGACAAGCTCGTGTCGCGACCGCGGCCGCAATCAAGAAAGCGCTGGGTCGCGTCCGTTTGCTGCGTCGGGTATGGTCCCCCAGCACTGGCCATGCGCGCTGCGCTCCCGTCTTCGGGCCCTCGCCCTCTCCCCACCCGCCACACACACACCGTCAAAGCTCGGCCCACACGCCCACAGCGCCACATCCCGGGAGCACGTTTTTTCCCCGTCGGTGCGCCATAATGGGGCGAAAAAACAGAACGCCTGCAGCTTGAAACTAACGGAAAAGGTGTTTTTTTTGCCATTTCCGCTCTCCGCGACCTGGTCCATCGAACACCGCCCCAGCCCACCCCGACGGCATCCCAATCGGAGCCGCCGCGCACCGTGCCGCACAGGCAGAGGCTCCTCCTCAGGCGCCCGCTTCACCCCCTGCCCGCCCCTCCGCGTGCCACCAATCCGCATACCGATCTCCTCCTCCCTCCCTCCCTCCCTCCCCCTTCCGTGCGGGCCCCATCCGCTGCTGGAGACTTGCCCATTTGCGTATGAGGCCCATGCCCCGCTCTCGCCCAGCCGTCCAGACCGCCAACACCGCAAATCTTCCGAATCTGAATTCCTTCGATTGAATGAACAAACGAGCGAGCGAGTGCGCGAGGAAAGCAACGGCGGCCCGGCCCCCCTCGCCTGCCCGCCTGCCAAACACGCGCGAGCGCCCTTCCTTTGACCTGCTCGCGCTTCTTGGCCCTCCCTGCACCACCCCGACCGCGCCCTCTGCCGTTTCCCCTACCTCCCCGCCCTCCCTGACCGCCCCTTTCTGCCCTCCCCGACCGCCCCTCTTACGCACCTCCCCTCCCCTCCCCGCTCAGTTCACTCACCCGTCCGCCTGTCGAGCACCCGGGTGGGTCTCTCGTTGACTTCTTTGTCCTGCTGGTAGCGCCGGTAGTCCTCCTGCGCCTCTTTGAGCATGGACACGCCCACCACCAGCACCAGCGGTGTCCAGGTTGTCCAGGGGCTGCGGGGGATCCGGATCCGGAACAGTTTGTTTTGGCGCGATACATAAAAACGCCCGGTTCGGATCACGGTTGAGGTTCCGAGGTGAGACGCAACCCAGAGAGCATGCGGAAGCCGGATTCCGGCGGGAGCTCCATTCGGGGGCGGAAATGGGGCAAGAACGGGGGGGGAGGCTGCGAGCTGGACGAGGATGGGCACGCGACACGCGGAGGCGGCCCTGAGGGATTGGCCCTGCACGCCCTCTTCCCGAACCTCACCCCACCGGCTGTGACCCCCGAGGCGGTCTCCCTGTAGCTGGGGACTTCGGCATCCCTGCCCGCCTGCCCGCCCGCTGCCAAGATAGCCCAATCCCGGCCGCACCGTAGGGGGCTCCAAGGTGTGAGAGACAGCGCCGCCATGAGCGTGAAGAAGACATTGGCCACGCGTCTGGGCTCGAAAGTTGGAGCAGGGGTGGGAGACAGGGAGAGGTACCATTCCGTCAAGAGTAGTAGCGGCGGTGAGCCAGGACAGCGGCCGCTGCAACTCGTGGCATGAAGGCGCGTCGCTTCCCTCCCCCCGTTGCCTTACAGCGGGCTGCCGAACGCTGTGAGTCTTGCCGCACTCGGCGATGGACCAGCCTGTCTCCGACGGCTCGTCCGCCGCAAAGCAACGCAATGCGCAACGCAAGTTCTCTTCCCTACATTTTTCGTGTATCGGCACGAACGACATGTCTTGCCGATGCTTCGGACGGGGAGAGGTGCCCG
The DNA here is from genome assembly GCA_001584585.1 of Gonium pectorale. Lineage (NCBI taxonomy): Eukaryota > Viridiplantae > Chlorophyta > Chlorophyceae > Chlamydomonadales > Volvocaceae > Gonium > Gonium pectorale. Next base: position 14,680 of record LSYV01000326.1, on the reverse strand, counting down.
ATGCGCAGATGCGGTCCCTGCCCGCCGAATGATTATTACCAATTCCACATGTATGTATATACATGTCCGCTCATTCATTCCTTCTTCCCCTCCTCCGAATGGCCGGTCGAATGGGAGTGGCTTGAGTGCCTAGCCAGTACGTGACCGATGCGGAGCCCCACCTGTACTGCTCGAAGAGAGCTTTGGGTAGGTAGGTCAACAGCGTGTACTTTGTTGTCGAGGCATAATTACCCCTGTAGGGCAGCTCCGTGGTGCTGCACAATGGGACGAGCCGCGTGGCGTCCGCAACGCTGCCCCTGCTGCGGAAGGCCAGACATGCCCAGTGCATGCCGCCGTCAATTTGCGTTCTTCAAGGGTAAGTTTTGGCCAGTATGAAGTCGGAGCGCTCCGCGTGTCGTCGGTTGCCACTGCATGCCAGCCTCCATTCATGCTCAACAAGTATTCCACATCGCACTAGAATGTACTTGACATATTGGAATGGCTTAAGGCTTTGTCGGCTTTGCCCGGCCTATCCTCCGACCGTGCACAAGCCCATGTGTCCCACTAAACTTTTGTGTTCTCTCTAAACCTATATGACATCGGCCATCTGCTATATAGACCTAGAGTGCGTTTCGCGTGTACTAGCTGGACCACCATGCAAGGGGGGGCGACTCTGCGTCTGCCCAGTTCGACCGTACAGGGCTAGCTTGCTCCCAGGTTGCGTCTCACGGCGGTAAGCAGTGCAGTTTAATAGTCATATGTACTATCTGTTATCCGGGGAACAAACCCTCTGCGAAGGCCGTGGGTGGAGTCGCTCCGTCTTCTTCGCAATGGCAGAGATGGAAGCCCTCAAAAACTGCCAAGGCATTCACATATATTTAATGTGAATATTGAAAAGTATTATGGGGGGTTAAGACACCGCCGACGAAAGGGCGGGAACATGGATTGATGGATATCAACCCCGCGGCGAAAGGCAGTGCTGCAGTCTAGGTAGACGCAGCAAAGGAATTCTGATCTAATTACATACGATCCTTTGAAGCACCGACGGCTTGAAAAGTGTGTCTTACAGCATGGCCGAGTCCTGGAACGTTTGGTCCTCCCAACGACTTAGCTCAGTAGCCAAGATGCCTCGAAGATAGTTGTAGCTAGGAGAAGGAAGGCTATTAAACAAACTTATGGTTACGAAGAATGGGCCTGTCCTGGCGCCCCTACAAGTCGACCCCATCGTTGACCCAAGGTTCCTTCCGGTTCCTTCCACGCAGTCCGTCGCAGAGTGAAGCAGAGTGGCTTTCATGAGGGAACACAAGCTGCCTGTTATGTTCAAACGGGGCAATAGGGTACACAACGCCGTGTGTCCCATTTATGGTAGGCCAAAAATGAGAAATCTGCAGAGAAAGATGGAGCCCGCCTCTACGGTCATACACACCCGAAGGCGCGACGTTTCCAGTAGGGCGGGCGGGTACAGTTCAAGGCATGTAACGCTCATCCCGCCCCCCAAAGACCGGCTTACCAGCTTACCCGGTTTATCGGACTTCACCTGATGTACTGCAAGGTTTCAAGCTTGAGCTGCGGTGGTGTTGTCGTCACGGCCACCAGTCCGACGGCACTCAGCGGTTACCAGACCTTCGTGCGCCCAGCCCGCTCAGCCCGCCCAAACCCAAGTAGGCCCAGCAGGCCCAGCCGCATGAGCCACAGCCGCTCATAAAAAAGAGAAATCTGCAGAGAAAGAGGGAGCCCGCCTCTACGGTCATACACACCCGAAGGCGCGACGTTCCGATAGGATGGACGGGTACAGTTCAAGGCATATGACGTTCGTCCCGCCCCCCAAAGACCGGCTTACCATCTTACCCGATTTACCTCGTGCACACACTAAAAAGGAGACACTGCAAAAGGAACATCTGGAACTTCTGATGAAGCCCTGTGAAGCCGTTTGCGTTCCTGTGTAGCCTCTATGTTGTGCTCTCCGTGCTCTTCAGGCCTACAAGCAACGAAGTGAACACGTAGTGCGGAAGCACTGAGACTGCGACGAACATCTGGGGACAGGGGTGGGTAGCAGGGCCCGCTGATTCGTCCATGCCGTTATTGACGGTTGAAGGGCTTGTGTCTGTTAAGTTGAAGAGCCCGGCATGGCATGACGTAGCCTTGGAGCTTGCTCAGCACACCACAGGAATCGCCCTTGCCTTCGTCTGTGCGGCCCATCACATGACCCAACCGCCGAAGCGCGTTTCGACTGCGAACGTGCGAAGCCCAGCCACACGCCTAGCTAGTGCGCGGCGTGCTAGCATGCGCTGCGCCCTAAGTCGGTGGGGACAAGTACTACCGAGTGGCTGAAATGTCGTCGGCGGTCCAGGGCTGCAACCATACACTCGAGACTCACCACAAACCTGCACCCTCCAAATGCCTGGTCAAGCTGCAGAAGTTTGATTGGGCCACTATTTGGGCTATGTAGAGAATTGGAGGGTCAGATGCATGCGCTATTGCTGAGACGACCAGGGTTGGGTCACATGCTTTACCGTGCTTCACCATAGGCCCCTGCGATATCCCGTCTCAACACGGTGCATTCCCAGGTCTTTGGGCATCTGACGGGATGGGCTAGGTGGATCCAGTTGAACATTCAAACATTTGCATCAAGATAGGGTATTAGGAGGGTTTCAAAGTCAAAATGCTCTTGGATACTTGAAATTGTGGGGACCGCTTCGAAAGACAGGTGTACCAGGTAAGGGCACCATGGCTCCCTGCCGCATGGACGGCTTGCAGGGCTGGACACAGACCCAGGTATTCCGAGCAAGCATGGCTCCTCCTGCCGCTTCCGCAATTTCTCAACCACCCTCTCCGACGGGGGCTCCGAGAGGGACGCCCCTGCCAGGGGTCTCCCCGTGTCTCCCGCGGTACATGCTCAACAAGTGCGGTGCGAGGCAGCACCGGCAGACACCCCGCCGGGCTGAAATGTGCGCCCACACAAGCCGGCCCGTGGGTGCGCCTGTAACCCCTCAGCCCCTGCCGGCTGGCACGAACCACGTCGTACGGCAGACACCGGTCAGTCATCCCTTCTCTTAACGATGGATGTGTTCAATTGCATGCTTCGACTTGATTGTAAATAAGACATTATGCGCCTGCAACTTATAGAAATATGTAACCTGTCTTGTCGTTTGACCTCACCTCCCTTATAGTCAGTAAGAAGGCTCGAGCACAATGGCATTTGGTAGGAAGAAGGCCGGTGGCGAAACGGAGAAGCGGGTGGTGAACATCAATACTGGAGAGCACAACAGGAGCTACGCCGCGAACGCCACCAGCACGACCAAGTACAGCGTATGGACCTTCCTGCCTAAGGCTCTGTTCGAGCAGTATAGGTGCGGGCTCGCTACTGCTCCTTGCGCCATGTCCTCGTCCCACCGGGCGCCGTGTGCTGCAGGCGCGTCGCCAACATCTACTTTACAATTGTGGCGGCTCTTTCTCTGACGCCCTACACACCTGTGCGGTGGGTGGGCGGTGCCGAGCTATTGCTGGAAGCGCGCTGCCCGAAGCTTGCCCGCCCCCCGCAGTGCCTGGACGACATGGACGCCGCTTATTATCGTGCTGGGGGTAGCAATGGTGAAGGAGGCGGTCGAGGACTACAAGCGCTACAAACTGGACAAAGAAATCAACAACCGGCCGGTGCAGGTGCTTGACACGGAGAAGGGCGAGTATGTGACTCGTACCTGGAAGGAGGTGCACGTGGGGGATATCGTGGTGGTTACCAAGGACCAGCAATTCCCCGCGGACCTGCTGTTCCTGACGTCGGAGACGGAGGAGGGGACATGCTACATCGAGACCATGAACCTGGACGGCGAGACCAACCTCAAAATTAAGAAGGCACCCGACGAGACCAAAGACTTTGGCCAGCAAGACTTCATCCAGTTCCGCAAGGCGGTGATTGAGTGCGAGGGGCCCAATGCCCGCCTGTACCAGTTCACGGGGAACCTTCTCCTGGACGGCAAGACGCTGCCCATCAGCCCCGCGGCCATCCTGCTCCGCGGCTGTAACTTGCGGAACACGGACAAGGTGGTTGGGGCCGTGATCTATGCAGGTGCGGGCGGAACTTACGGCGGCGCGGTATGGGCTGGTGTAACCGCGGCCGTGGGCAACCGGGGGCAAGCATGCCGATGGGCATCGTGAGCACGGCATCGCACATCCGCAGAACCCGGGCGCCCCGACAGCGGCAGGCTTGGTGCTCAGACACCTGCTTGTCATACCGCCTGTCGTACTGAAGCACCCTGCAGCCCAGGGCCTGCAGCACCTCACGGCTTGCAATGCACCCCGTGCGGCCATCGCTTCTTGCCCTGTGCCCGAAGGCCACGAGACCAAAATCTTCAAGAACGCGGCGCCTGCGCCGTCCAAGCGCAGCCACGTGGAGCGCATCGTCGACAAAATCATCTTCTTCATGTTCTTCCTGCTCTTCTCTTTCTGCATTTGCGGCGCGGTATTCTTTGCAATCTGGACGCAGAAAAAGTCCGTAAAGCACTGGTACCTGCAGCCGTACGCAGTGCAGGACCAGTACGACCCCGAAAAGCCGGCTTTTGTGGGCTTCGCGTCCTTCATCACATCGTTCATTCTATACGGTAAGCAGGGAGGAATGAGCAACGCAAGAAGGCGGCCGGGCTTGAACTCAGGTGTCGTACGCCTTTGCCGTGCACGGGACGCCCTCCCACGGTGTGACTTCGGCCGCTTTGGAACGTCAGAGACGGCGCACATTCAGGCAGCGTGACCTGTGCTGCCCTCGTCCTGATTGAGGTTGCACTGAGTCTTGAGGGGTTGCTTAGCTGGTTGGCAGACAAGTCGACCTTTCCGCGCCGTCCGGGAACGGGGGCAAACGCTTCTCGAACGCCTTGCTGCAGGCTACCTCATCCCCATCTCGCTGTATGTTTCTATGGAGCTGGTGAAAATTGCGCAGTCCATGGGTTATATCAACAACGACCGCGACATGTACCACGCGGAGACCGACACGCCCGCGCTGGCGCGCACCTCAAACCTCAACGAGGAGCTGGGCATGGTGGGCGGCTTGCGGGAAGCGGGGCCCTTGTGTGGATGTGTGTGTGTGGTCCCCATGCGCAAATCGCCCCTTAGCAAGATGCACACAGGAACAAGGAGCGGATGCAGGGGCGGGGACGTGGCAAGGCGGCGTGGCGCAGTGTCGAGAGGGGCTTGTCACACGCAGCCCTTTGCCCTGTGACCCGAAGCTGTGTGGCCCTGCGAGCCTTATAATCCCCAAGGCCTTGCGGCCCCAACAAGCCTTCTTGGCGTGCGCCCGTAGGTTAACACCATCATGTCCGATAAGACGGGCACCCTAACGCGCAACGTGATGGAGTTCTTCAAATGCTCCATCGCGGGGGTGGCGTACGGGGCGGGCATTACTGAGATCGAGAAGGCCAACGCGCTCAGGTGCGGATGGCGGATGGTAATAGAGGCGCGATGGGCGGGTTCGTACGGGACGGCCTGCATTGCCTGGCAGGTAGCAGGAAAGGAGCACCGCTTAGTGCGGATGGCCAGTGGGGAAACAGGGTCGAGCTTCAAGCGGGAGCAGGTCAGCCATGTGGCCGCTTGACGACTGTCGAAAGGACAGAGTCGACCTTCCCGCGATGAGCTGGCAGGCGGTCCATTGGAACAAGTGTGGAGAGTGAACGCCTCAGATGTGGGGTTTCGTGGCTAAGCCCATGCGCCTTGCACACAAGATGCATGCGTCATACGGTACGTTATGCATACCAGGACCATGCTACGCGAATGAACGGGGCTTGCGGCATGCCGGCGCGCTGCGGCTCCCAACCCCGCTCGCCGTTTGCTGAGGGGCTGCCATGTCCATCCGCACCGCAGGCGCGGCACGGTGCTGAATGACCGGGAAAACCCGGAGACAGCCAAGTACCGGGAGCACTACTTCAACTTTTATGACGAGCGGCTCATGGGCGGCGCATGGAGCTCGGCGCAGGACCCCGCCACCATCGAGATGTTCTTCCGCCTGCTGGCCGTGTGCCACACCGTCATCCCGGACGGGCCGCCGGAGCCGGACAAGATCAAGTACGAGGTGAGGAGCCGGGGAGGGGTGGTGGGGAAGTGGCAGGAGGGCCTGGGGAGGGCGGTGGGAGGGAGGGTTGCAGAGCTTGGGGGCTGAAGGAAACGGACACGCTGGAAGCGGGCGTGGGCTGGCTGATGATTGGGGAATGCTGCGGGGGCGGAAGGCGAGGGTGGGGAAGGGAGGGGCTGGGTGAGGCCCGCAGAACCCGCTGATGGTAGCGGCGAATGAAGCAGTGGAGGGCTAGGGCTGGGGCTGCTCCATGCGGTCAGCGTTTCGGGGCCTACATGCACGTGACGGGCTGAAGGAGCACCGCCACGTTGCTAGTGGCATGCGGGTCCAGGCTGTCCTTGGCGGCTGAGCGTGCAGCGCGCACGAGCTTGACCGCTTTCCCCCTAGCCGGCCTCTGGAAACGGGTACCTAAATTTGCATGGCTGCCGTGAGGCGGTGCCTGCCCAAGGCCTCAAGCTGCGGCTACCACCGCCCTCCGGTCATCTGCAGCCTCCCGACACCGCCCCACCCCCTACTGAGAATGCCTTCCAATCCCACTACCCCCAGGCCGAGTCGCCCGACGAGGCCGCGCTGGTGGTTGCCGCCAAGGTGTTTGGCTTCTTCTTCTTCAAGCGCACCAACACGACTGTGACGGTGCGCGAGCGGACGGCGCGCGGCGAGCAGGACGTGGAGTACGAGGTGCTCAACATCCTCGAGTTCAACTCCACCCGCAAGCGCATGAGCGTGGTGATCAAGGAGAAGAGCACCGAGAAGATCATCATCTTCACAAAGGTGCGGGGTTGCGGGAGAGGGAGGGGCACGGGGTCACCGGCCCTGGGCGGGCTGGGGCTGGGTACTTGGGGCAACAATGGCGGAAACAGGGTGCCGCTGGCAGCGGAGTTTTGGGCCGAGCTGGCCCGTCCCTTCCCCCTCTGCCCCAGGCCGCTCCCTGGCCGCCCTGCTCCCTCCCTCCGCCTCGATGGTGCTTGGTACCATCCCGTCCTCACCAACTCGTGTCCTGCCCCCTACCCCAACCCCACCACCCCTGGCCAGGGCGCTGACACGGTTATCTACGAGCGGCTGGATCCCAGCTACGGCCCCAACGAGGCCATGAAGGGCTCCACCGGCCGCCACATGGAGGAGTTTGGCGCCGCCGGGCTGCGCACGCTGTGCCTGTCGTACGCCGAGGTGGACCGCGAGTGGTACGCCAGCACCTGGCTGCCTGAGTGGGTGGAGGCCAAGACGTCGCTGCAGGATCGGGACGCCAAGGTGGCGGAGGTGAGCGGGGCAGCGGCCGGCGGCCGGTGGGGGGGGAGCCGACACCGCGCCGGGGGCTTGGGCCGGCTCTGCCTGCTGGCCTCCTGACCGCGCCACATACACTCACACCACAAAACATGACGCGAGCTGCCGTGACGCAATGAGCTATGTGGCAGCTGGACTAGCAGCGCTGACAGCCACGCGGCTGCAGCAGCAGCGCCAGACCACGTCTGTCCAGGTCCCCGAGAGTCCGTAACCCGTGACCCCCTTGCAATGCGATGCGATGGTCCACCCACCCGCCCCGCCCGTTCGCCCGCCACATCCATCCACCCCAGGTGAGCGAGAAGATTGAGCGCAACCTGCGGCTGCTGGGCTGCACCGCGATCGAGGACAAGCTGCAGGAGGGCGTGCCCGAGTGCATCCGCCAGCTGGCCATGGCGGGCATCCGCATCTGGGTGCTCACGGGAGACAAGATGGAGACAGCCATCAACATCGGCTTCGCGTGCAGCCTGCTCACCGAGGAGATGCACCAGGTGCGGGTGCGGCGGGGGGTCGGTGGGGTGGGTGGGTGGGGTGGGGTGGGGTAGGGGCATAGGGACAGGGGCGAAGGGGCAGGGCGAAGGGGCAGGGGTGCAGGAGCGGTGACGGGGGGCCGCTGCCGTGCAAGCGGAGAAGGGACGGGGCTTATAGGGGCGATGGACTTTGTAAGGACATCCGGTATGAGTGAGAGAAGGCTGCGCATGCGAAGGCGTTTCCGATAAGCCAGACTGATCCTAAGCGGTGGGGTCCACGGAACGCCCCGCAGTCCCGGTATGCATGGTCGCCACTCAGCTCATACGCACCATATGTTCTTGGCTGCTCAAATGATCACGCGGTTTGCCTTGCACACAGTTCACCATCAGCGTTTACGGAGTGGAGGAGATTGAGAAGGCGGAGGCAGCGGGCGACAAGAAGCTGGCCGAGAAGCTGGCGCACGAGGCGGTGTCCAAATCCATATCCAAGGTAAGGGCGCGCGCAGGTCCGTGCGTTGCCTCGAGCGTGTCGGCGGTGCACGCGCTCTTGAAGTTCCGGCACCACTCATGTGATTCCGAACACGGGTAGCGGTGCATTCCACGTGACCTGTGACCGTTGCCAAGCGCGGAGCCCTCGCAAGGTGCAGCAGCTGTACGGTGGGCTGACTCGTGACTCATTCCTGGCGTGCCGCTGGGCGCATCGCCTCCCCTCGTGGCACTGGTGCGCTGTGTCCCGGAGCCCCATCTTTGCCCCTTGCTTCGCGCTGACTGTCTTACGTTGCCGACGCGTGGAATGCAATAACCATCGTAATTGCAGGTCGAGGAGGTAATGAACGCCAAGGCCGAGGGAACGCTCTTTGCAATCGTGATCGACGGCAAGGCGCTCACGTACGCGCTCTCGGAGTCCCTGGCCGCCAAGTTCCTGCGCGTGGGCCTGCGCTGCAAGGCGGTGGTGTGCTGCCGAGTGTCGCCGCTCCAAAAGGCGCAGGTGACCAAGCTGGTGCGCAGCCACGGAGACACGACGCTGGCCATCGGCGACGGGGCCAACGATGTCAGCATGATCCAAAGCGCGCACATCGGTGAGCCGGGTCCAGCGGAACGCGGCTTCAGGAGAGGCTCGAGCTCTGCTTCCAACTGCCACTGAGGTGCTGTATGACCTGTTACTAGGTACACATGCCTGTCTGCCTCGTCCGAACCGGTCAGCTCAGTGGCTGGCTGGTGTGTTTCGTGCCGCCCCTTTCCCCTTTCCCTGCACAGGCGTGGGCATCAGCGGGCAGGAGGGCATGCAGGCGGTCATGTCGGCCGACTTCGCCATCGCACAGTTCCGCTTCCTGGTGCCCCTACTGCTCGTGCACGGGCGCTACAGCTACAAGCGCATCACGCGCATGGTGCTGTTCTTCTTCTACAAGAACATGCTCTTTGGCGTCACCATCTTTGCCTTCAACGCCTTCAACGCCTTCAGCGGCCAGTTCGTGTACAATGACTTTTACATGACGCTCTTCAACGTCGTGTTCACGGCCCTCACGCCCGTGGTCATCGGCATCTTCGACCGCGATGTCGACAAGGCCATGGCGCTCAAGTACCCCGGCCTCTACATGCAGGGTGCGGGCGGGCCGGGCGACGGGCGACCACGCGCATTGCTGCTGCTCCGCTTGGCTCAGCATCACACACGGGAACGCATCTTTCCGTACAGCACCATACCGTACTCTGCAACCATCTTGGCCCGGCCCATGTGCCAGACTACCGTAGCACCGTAGTAACGGCCCTGCTGGCCCCGCCTTTCGCGTCCCCGCTGCAGGCCAGCGCAACGAGTACTTCAACTTCCGGGCGATCGCGCTGTGGCTGCTGTCCTCGCTGTACCAGTGCGCCGTCATCATGGTGTTCATCCTGGTGGGCTGCCGGCCCATCTTCTCGGACCGCGCCGACGGCAACCCCTACACCATGTGGCAGACGGGCGTGCTCATGTTCACGTGCGTGGTCATCACGGTGCACTTCCAGGTGGTGCAGATCACCGACCAGTGGACCTGGGCGCACCACGTGTCCATCTGGCTCAGCCAGGGTGAGGTGGTGGCCCCGGCGGGGCGGAACCCCTGGGCGGGTGCAGCTTGTGGGCGGGCATATCCTGCCCCGAACGGTGGGACGGCGCAGCGCACGGGCGCAGTGCCGTGTTTGGGCAGGCGGCCATTCATCACATGTCCTTTCTCCATGTGCCAAGTGGCAGCTTGCCTTTTGGGGGCTTCTCTGATGCCATTATTACGTAACCCTGATTTTGCTTTTCCGCGCAGCCGTGTGGTTCCTGTACCTCCTGGCGTACGGCGGCTTCCCGCTCTACTTCAGCAGCGACCTGTACAACCTGTTCGTGGGCGTTGTGGCGCCCTCGGCCCAGTACTGGCTGTACTGCCTGCTGGTGCCGGTTGCGTGCCAGCTGCCCGACTTCTTCCTGCGCATGGCCAAGAAGTAAGTACGGTGCCGGATCCTGCTGGGGCTGGGGGCCAAGTTACGAAGGGCAGGCTGCAGGGCAAGGAGGCAAAGGTTTCCTCCGTCTCGACATTTCTTTCTCTGTGAGCTTCGTTGGGGCAGGCACCGTTGTGAAAGTGTGTGCGGTGCGCGTTCACGATGCACTTCGAGGTAGTCGCCACCAGCTGGAGCCGGGTGCAACGTTTGCATGTCACGCGGCAGGTTATAATTGTGCCAGCGCCACGGTCCAACCTTCCCTCACATGTCTCTGAGATATCACGTTACCCACGTCTCCTCCTGTTGTGTCTCCTGTTTTCCGCTTAACCCCTGAACCTTTCCTCTCTCCTTCCGCTCGCAGGCAGCTGGCGCCCTTCGACCACCAGCTGGTGCAGGAGATCCAGAAGAAGCTCAAGCAGGATGGCAAGTCGGCTGTGGACGAACGCGGGCAGGACCCGCCCTCCATCCTGGCGGCCATATTCAGCGGCATGCCCAACAAGAACAGGGGCTTCGTGCCGCCCTACGATCCGCGCTCGAGGTGAGTGCGATGCTTGTTCCCAGGAGTGCCGAGGACTGCCGTTGGACTGCCGCTGGGGACGTGCACCTGGAGCGGGTCCAGAGCTAGGCATGACGAGGCATGGGGGGTGGACGCGGAGGGGTGGGAACGCGCCGTGTTGCCGGCTGTCAGTCCACAAGTGGCGGAAAAAACGGTCCTGTCAAGCCGTTGACGCGTCGTGCCCTACTCGATGGCGGGCAGGTCCCAACGTAAAGGTGTTCACGCATAGACAGCTGCGTTCGTGCATCTCATCGCATGCTCCTTCCTCTCCTGTTCCCTGCCTCAACAGGTTCTACAGCCTGGTCAGCTCAGGCGCCCGCAGCAATGGGCGCATCGAGACGGGCGCGCGCAACCCGGTGCTGCAGCATCTAGACCAGGCGCTGACGGACAACCCCTACCGCGGCAAGAAGAAGGTCACGCTGCCGGGGATAGGAGCCAAGTGAGTCTACGTAAGACTCCCTAGGTAGAGAACGGTGGGCCAGGGCCTTGCCAGCGCGTCATGGCGTGAACGGGGTCTGGGCTGAGCTGTATATTCTAGTCCCGAATCCCACAATGTACGGCGCCGGCACGGACCAGGTGCATGGTCGAGAATTGCACCTTCATATGCGTTGCCCAGGGCGCCTTCCTCACGAGCAAAAGCCTGCTGCATGCGTGCAGGGCCCGCTCGCCCACGGGCCTGGGGCCCGCCGGCTCACGGGCGGACGCCGGCTCGCGGTCATCGACGACCATCATGCCCGTGGCGGAGGGCGTGCAGTCCAACGGCTCCGCCTCCTCAGCCGCCGGCCCACCGGCGGCGGCTACGTCGCCCGGCAACGGCTCCGCCCCGGGGGCGCTCGCCTCCCCGACCGTCACTGCCTCGCCGGTGGCGTCGCCCAACGGCAACGGCCTGCCGCGCGCGCCCAGCCGGCTGCCGCCCATGGGCACCCCGCCCGCGGGGCTGAGCCCGGGGGACGGCATGCCCTCGAACATAAGCACCGGCAGCGACGCGCCGGCGCACAGCAGCGTGCCGATGCCGCCGCTGGCCCCCACGGCCCTGGCGCCGCCGCGGGGTCGGCTGCCGCCCCTTAAATCCCTGGGTGGCAGCCCCGGGCGGGTTGCGGCGCAGCCGCTTGCGGCGCCGGGCGCCATCGCCAGCCCCGGCGCGGAGGGCCCGCTGGCACCGCCGCCCAACGCCAATGGGCGCGAACACGAGATCATGGCGACGCCTGCCTCGGCGCTGGGGCAGTCGTGAGCGCGGCGATGCCATGCGCGGGTCCCCGGGCAGCTCAGCAGCCAGCAAAGGGAGTGGCTGGGACTTTGTACTGACCTCTGTCCGCTGTGTCCGTCTGAGCGGATAAGGGTGGGAGGCGCAAAATGGTAAGGCTAATGGCTGTCTACCGTGGCGGGTGGGTGGGAGGCGCCGGCGACGGGGAGCGGGGCCGGCTGGAGCCGGCGTGGGCCTCACGATGGGCATGGGAAAGGGCGTATTGCGGAGGATGGGGCTTTGGCCGTGCTTTGCGAGGCGGGGCTGTAAAGGAGAATATGTTCAAGTACCCCGCGGGGGCATTCACTTGTGCACCCGATGCCGGGGGGTGCGGCCCAACAGCTCGGGCAGGCGCGTGCGGGACTGGGCGAGTGGGTGGTGGGTGTAGTAGATAGGCATTGATCGGCGTCACCCCTTGCACAGCCATTCTTTGCGCCGTCGTTGCAATGTTTGAGCTCGTGGCAACATGCGGCTCAGGTTATAGCGGTGAGCATGTTACGGCGCGTGGCGCCAGATTTTAGAGTCTTGAGGACTGGGGGACTCGGCGCATCTGTGTTGGATTCGATCTCCCTTGAAGCCGTGATCAAGTGTGTGCAACATAGTTGGCAACCATCAAACCTGGACTCGACACCCGCGTATATATTACTACGACTTAGGGCACAGGGGCCGGAGGGGATAAAGAGGATTCTGTGACATAGGTCGCTCTTGCGGCATTCAGCGAATGGATGTGGCGGCGGAGCCGTGCTTGAGATGAGAGGTGTGTGCAGGCGAGTTTTAAACTGTTCCCCTGCTCATGGCGTGGGTAGGTGGGTACCTGGCACTGGTGAGACGCCCGGACGGGCTTCTGGATTCTTATGTCTCTTTACAACTCAGTAGCGGCATGCCTTCCATTTGTAATGTACCGGTTAGTATCAACCGGTCCCCTGACCGGTCCCCCATCAGATCAATGCCCTGTTGGGCAGTCCTCCTGCCATGTGCCAGCCATTTGATTGTCACCAGGCGCGGGGACAGCGGTCTGGTCGGGACCGCAGACTCCACACAGAAGCCAGAAGGAACAATGTGCAACGGTGCGATGTGCTTGGCATACGGACTGCACGACACAGGCACCGTCCTTCAGCGCACTGGAGAGACACTCCCGACCTCTTGCGAGAGTCAAGTGCAGCTATGGTACGCGTTGCAAGGCAATTAATACTGCGTTCACGACACGTACGGTCCACAGATGCTCACAGGCGGATCCGTCAGATCCGTGATGAATCTGCAGGGCCCGTTGGTTCCGCAGGCCCGTTCTCCGAGCGATGACGGCGGTCCCAGAGCGCCACGGCCTCATGGCGGTGGAGCCGCGCAACAGCCAGTCCAATGCAGTCCCCTCCGTTTGCAGTTCACGAGACTGCGGATTGCGGCGCGTCTTGCGTGCATCTGAAACCGGGCAAAAACCACGTGAGGGATTGGAGAGGACGCAGCGGCGCGCATACGCCTACCAATCCACTGCGATGAATTCCGTATCCCTGGCCGTGATGCTGCACGTCTCCGCATGCTAGGGGTAGGTACGGGGTCTGAATCATTGAATGCCAAAACTGCCATGCCGCGTCAGCGCGGGAAGTCCGGGAGCCCACCCTAGGTTCTTGGCGGAGTGGGGTGAATGCCCGTATGCGTGTCGCTTGCGCTGCACCTCAATCAAAGATGCAAAATCATGCCCCCCAGATGCCGTATGCCCACCGCACATTCATGCGTCACATCTACCACGAAAGCAGACACACAGGGCCACGCCCCAGCGCCCAGCACCCCAGCGTCAAGTACTTGACTGGGGTCACTTAGCTGGGTCGGGCTCAAGGGCTGCCGGCCAGGTCGTTTTGTCGCGTATAGAACTGTTTGGGTCTTTTATAGAACTGTTTTGACGCAATCAGAACACATGCAGGGGCACGTACGCGTCTCTCAGTGTGCCTCTCAGGTGCGCCTGCGCCGGGGGTGCCACGCCGGGGCCGAGTGCCAAACATGACACCATCTCGATACGGTACGTGTCTGGAACACGCCCGTCGTCAGCCGCTCAGCGACGCTGGCTGGCCCGGCGGCGCCGCAGTGTAGGGCCGGGGTGCCAGCGCCGACGCCGCCCTCGCCGCCGGCACGCCGCCGCCGCCGCTGCCGCTCCCCTGCTCCGTGGAGCCGTCAGCCCTGCCGCCGCTGCCGCCGGACCCCCCGGCGCGGCTGCTCCCCGACGTGCGCGGTCGGGGGCCGGTGCCGGGGGCCGCCCGATGGCTCGAGCGCGCCTCCAGCGCCTGCGCGAGGGGCCACCATCCCAGCCAGGGGTGCCAAGCGTTGTTTTTCGCCAAAGCCGCACGGATACATGGACACACGGGCGAACCTCTGGAGCTGGGTCCTACAACGACACCATCACTTTCGCGCTCACGCTCTTCGTATGCGTCGTTCCATTTCAACACGGGCGAACATCATCGCCCTAGCACCCTGCAACACCGTCCGCGGCGCTCGCCCACCCCACCTGCAGATCCCGGTGCGCCAGGCGAGCCGCCTCCGCCAGCGCCTGGCGGTGGAAGGCCGCCGCGTCCAGGCGGCTTGCCAGCTCCGGCGAAACGACGGCAGCGGCGCCGGCGACGCCGCCACCAGAGGCGGCGCTGGGGTTGGCGGCGCCG